>OX328130.1:73304852-73492352 GCA_946811695.1 Gonocerus acuteangulatus | reverse complement strand
TAACTGGATGTAGTCTTCGCAAAAAGACCCAATTTTCTTTCATCTCGACAACGAAATAACCAAGAAAGAATAATCACACAAGATGAAGTAATGAGAGAGGGTAGGTGACCTGCGCACTAGAGTCCTTTTGAAGGAACCAATCACAGTCAGGCCCACATCGCGGCTTCCTTCCTCACTGCGAGGAGAAAACAAAATATTTGTTCTTCCCCGCGGTCACTGCGCGAGTGCGAGAATAGCATCGGAAGTAAGGATCCTCACTATGAACACTCCCACCTTAATACATGTGTTTGTTTTACTTCGGGGCAGCGCTCATCGGAGTAGCTATCGTAGCATCGCAGAATGAATCCTCACCATGAACGTACCCTAAGATGCCCCGGCACTTGAAGCCTTTTGTGCTTTTCTTTTGTATATTAGGGAAATATGTTTTCAGAAATACAATCGCCTTTAATAATATGCCTAGTAAATGTTTTTTAATTTTTTTATCTCTCTAATTTTTTTTTCTACCTCGGCTTCAAAAGTTCTACTCCTAACCCTGGAATCACATGATGAAGCTGTTACAAATCTCACAACATGGGTTCATATAAGACCCCATCTCGTCATAAGTAACTCTTTTACAAATTTGGTGTTAGGTTTCTGAAATGGTATTTTAAGATGACTACCATGTATAATATAACAATTTATAACCAAATAATCTTATTTAATTGTAAGATGGGGGAGTGGGAAATCAAACATCAAAATATCACAAATTTAGACATAAGTTTATTTGAATATTTGTCCTCTGAATATCAACATTAAATATAACGTTTTCCCCAATAATATTTTGTCTTTATTACTGTTAGAATAAAAAAATACTATAATATGTAAAACTGGTTTAAAAGGGGGAAAATATAGTGGTTTGAAAGTATACACATTATAATGATAACAAAAAAAAAATATTGTTATTTATTTATACACTTTTCAGATATAATTTGCCAGTGTTCAGCACACAGACTCTTACTACACTTTCCACAATGTGTTACAACTTTCTTGTCTTTTTTACGCTCAAAATCACCGTATCGTTTATATGGCCATTCTCTTTTTCACTCGTATCACATACTTCAACAATTTCACTGCCTTCACTATCCAAAACGTCTCCAAACTTCTGCTCTACAATTTGCCAAAGCATCTAATTGTGAATTTCGACTTCAGTGCAAAATTATTTATCGTTAGATATACTATATTCGATAAGTAAAAATATTACCTAAACCACAACGTGGGGTCGCCCGTGACCCAAAGGCTTTATATACGTCCACACGGAAAAGCCTGGCTCTCTATTATCATCACCTTGTCAGGACAGGAAGGTACAGGATCGGACATGTTTAACAGCTGGAATGTGTAGGAAATAACAAATATTTTCAGAAGTCTGGGGTCACGGGTGACCCCACGTTGTGATTCCAGGGTTAGGAAAGTGTGCAGTTGTCTAAAGACGTGTATCCAAGGATGGTTGTAAGAGCCCCTTGCATTATTAAAATTAATTATTTCTTAGTAATTATTTAAACGTATTGTTGGGTTACGTAATCTTGTGTATGGTTATTAATGTCAGAAGGTCCCAACAAGAATATTATTACCGGTATGAGCAAATTAGTAATTTGGGTCCGGAGTAAACCCCCCCCCCCCCCCACTTCTAGTCAATGGATTTAGTTTATTTTTGCAACAATTTTTTCTCTTCAGTTGACCACAACAAATACCGAGTTTCGTTGAAATATAACAAAAACTATGGCTGGTATTGACAAATAACTACTTTGGCTTAACGAACTCGTTCAATCGTTTGATGGGGGAATACTACATACCAAGTTTTGTAGCGAAAAAACAAAAACTCTGGCCTGTATCGTGTCAACGGACATATATATATATATATATATATATATATATATATATATATATATATATATAAATTTTAACTGGTGCCACTTTCGGTGTCTACTAGGTAGGATCGATAAAGATTCGAAGAAATTTGTCAAAAATTCCGTCATGAGTGCAACCTCAATAGCTACTTTCCTTCGCAGGAAAGTGCTAAAAAAAATGTGAAATGAAGTAATGAGTACACTTGGCAAACTAATACTTTTTTAACAACTCCTGTTTCTAATATTTCTTAAATTTTAATTCTCTTTTCTTTCATTTAATCACTTGAAGTTTTCAAAATTTAATTTTTCTTATCTTTATTTATTTACGTTTATAGCATTATGGTAAATCTCATATGAACATTGAATTAAAAATATAAATTCTTTACAACTTTGAAAAGAGCAAATGGCGCTTTAGCGGGCTCTAAATCAATAAATAATAATTATAATATTTTTTTTAATCTATAGACCATTATGTCCGAGAGATAATAAGCATTCTAAAGATACCAATAACTCAATTTCGATAAAAATCGACTTACGCCGTTGTGAAATTTGAACGACGACACACAAGTCGATTAAGCCACAATACTTAAGTGAATTTATTGATATTAAAAAGTAAATATAATAACGAAAATCATAATGCTCAAAGGAATACTGCAATTTTCGTCCAATAATTTCCAGTAGCTCAGACATTTCATTAGGAATATATCAGCTGATAATTGTGAAATAGTTCCAATAATAGACTTGTTGCAGTAGATTCAGGAAGTGTTCCTGGGTCTAAATTGCTGGCGTTCTTGGCAATGTTCCTAACACGTCTAGAGGTGTGATTGGGTTTAGGCCAAATATCTTACGTATTATTAGTTCATCCGTAATTGACTTATTAGCAGATTATTTACAATTTACAATAGTCTAAAATAGAGATTTCGAGCTACCCCTTCCTATTTACTTCTTACAATTTACAATAGACAAATATAGAGGTTTCGAGCTACCCTTCGTATTTACAACAAACAATTTACAATAGACTAATATAGAGATTTAGAGCTACCCCTTCCTATTTACAACTTACAATTTACAATAGACAAATATAGAGGTTTCGAGCTACCCTTCGTATTTACAACATACAATTTACAATAGACTAATATAGAGATTTAGAGCTACCCCTTCCTATTTACTTCTTACAATTTACAATAGACAAATATAGAGGTTTCGAGCTACCCTTCGTATTTACAACATACAATTTACAATAGACTAATATAGAGATTTAGAGCTACCCCTTCCTATTTACAACTTACAATTTACAATAGACTAATATAGAGATTTAGAGCTACCCCTTCCTATTTACAACTTACAATTTACAATAGACTAATATAGAGAATTAGAGCTAACCCTTCCGTTTTACAACATACAATTTACAATAGACTAATATAGAGATTTAGAGCTACCCCTTCCTATTTACAACATACAATTTACAATAGACTAATATAGAGATTTAGAGCTACCCCTTCCTATTTACAACTTACAATTTACAATAGACAAATATAGAGGTTTCGAGCTACCCTTCCTATTTACAACATACCATTTACAATAGACTAATATAGAGAATTAGAGCTACCCCTTCCTATTTACAACTTTCAATTTACAATAGACTAATATAGAGATTTAGAGCTAACCCTTCCGTTTTACCACATACAATTTACAATAGACTAATATAGAGAATTAGAGCTACCCCTTCCTATTTACAACTTACAATTTACAATAGACTAATATAGAGATTTAGAGCTAACCCTTCCGTTTTACAACATACAATTTACAATAGACTAATATAGAGAATTAGAGCTACCCCTTCCTATTTACAACTTACAATTTACAATAGACTAATATAGAGATTTAGAGCTAACCCTTCCGTTTTACAACATACAATTTCCAATAGACTAATATAGAGATTTAGAGCTACCCCTTCCTATTTACAACTTACAATTTACAATAGACTAATATAGAGGTTTCGAGCTGCCCCTTCCTATTTACAACATACAATTTACAATAGACTAATATAGAGGTTTCGAGCTGCCCCTTCCTATTTACAACATACAATTTACAATAGACTAATATAGAGATTTAGAGCTACCCCTTCCTATTTACAACTTACAATTTACAATAGACTAAAATAGAGATTTCGACCTACCCCCTTCTTCATCAATACCACCTATTTACAAATTAAATCTGTAGGTCTGCGAAAAAAATTATTTTTATAATATACTAGCTGTTCCATTCCTCCTTCTAGCTGTCCATCAGTGTGGATTTGTAAAGAAACAAATATTCAGACATACAGCTGATAGACAATTTTGACTTAGGCTATGACAGTCCCTGCATCAAGATCTACCTGTATACCAAGTTACGACAAAATCGGTCAAACGGTGTGAATTTGTATAAGGAACAAATATATAGACAGACAGCTGGTAGAGGTTTTTGACCTAGCCTACGACGCAACCCGTATGAAGACTTACCTGTGAGTCAGGTTTGGTCAAACGCTGTGGATTTTTACAAGAAACAAACGGACAAGCAGATACATGGGCGTATATAAGGCGGGTGGGCTGCAGCCCTTCCCTAAATTTTGATTTGATGGTAAAAACTTATCGTAAAACCCTTAAAAATAAATTAAATTAAGATCACTTAGTTCATAAAACATATTTTATTTTACGTGTAATAGCGTTTTAGTTGCCTAAAAATATTCCAAGCTCTAAATTTTTAGTAAACCATAAGCCGGAAATGGCCTCAGCGCCCCCGAAATTTTCCCAGCCCCTCCCGAAATTATTTTTTATATACGCACATTAACAGATAAACAGACAGACACGTGATTTATATATATTATATATAATATATATATATATATATATATATATATATAAATATATATATATACAATATAATTACATGCAGACAGTTGGCCGTTGAGGTGGAAACCAAAGAATACTTGGTATTAGGAACAAGTACAACAATCAAATTCTCACAAAAAATTACATTTAGAACGTCTCGGCATGCTTATTCAGCTAAAACAAAAAAAAAATATTCAAAATTACGAATAGAATAATTGATAATAATAGAGAATATATTAGATCCTATATATCGGTTATAAGGCATTTTTGTGTGCCTGTAATGTTACAAAATATTCTAAAAACGCAAATGAACGATAGTTTTTGATTGAAATTAATTAGGAATAAGGGAAAATTATCAAAGCACCAAAGTAAAATTACATGTCTACAGATTTTTCTTTTCTAAATGAATGATAAAAAAGCTGTAACCGTATATGGTCAGCCATCAGTTGGACATGACTGTTTTTTATTCATTTAATTAACATCTGTACAATAATTAAGTACATTGGTTATGTGTGATGAGTTTACAAACATGAGCTTATTTATGATCACACATAATGAAATTAAGAAATAAGAAATGATGATAATATGTACTATATAAAATAAAATTAAAGAAAAAAACATAAAAAATATAAAATTATACATGTCTTTTCACAGAATAATATTTTTAGTGTCTTACTTTACCACTTACTTTGCACTTAATAGGAACGTTTGATGATGTAATTAGTTATTATTCATGTAAATTGTATAAACAATTACGTATGCCAACTTACCCTCCCCTATATGCCAACTTACCCCGTTCTTAGGGAAAGTTGGCATTGGTGGAGTACGTAACGAGAATCGACACATAAGTAACTAAGAAATATTTTTAGGAAAAACTGTCTGGGTTTTGTGATCAAGATATCGTCGCTACAAATGCAAAGTATCGAAAGTGAAAATCACCACTTTTCAGAGTGGAAAAGCGTTTATTCATAACTTTTTTTTGGACAGTCAAATATTCGGCAGATTTGACCTTTTGATAGTGGAATACTTTCCCTTTCATAGAGTGAACTAAGATTCAAGATTTGGCCGTACATAAGTCCAGCAGAAATTAGTAAAGATTGAAAATGAAAGATGCATTTTTTCACATTCAATACATTGCATTTGTATCGAAGATATGTACCTCTGAAACCTTTTTCTCTATTTTAATAAATATCACCCCCGTAAATAAAAAGTCCGACTCGCAGGAGCTGCATCATCTTAGCGCGGTTCCTATTCATATCCCTATTGACATTTGAAAAGCTTAGAATAGAAACAGATAATATTTTCCTCGGCCTTTGTTCAAAGGGCTTTATGACTTTACCTCGTCGGGTCCGCCAGACCCTCTTCTACCGATACTTCATTTCATACGTTTCAATGAATTGGAAAATATCAAAAATTTTCACATATTCTTGTGTTCTTTTACTACAGTAATAATTCTACAAATAAAATCAAGTCAAAAATAAAATAAAAAAAACAAAACAACAGCATGAAGGCAATTGAAAATATTCAAGAGACGTCATCGAATCTCTTTCTCTTGGCAGGTTATATTTCTAACAATGAATTGTTTTTCTTATTTTGCCTAATCTGTTTTATTGTCAAATACATTATGCAACTATAAGCAATTAAAAAATAACAAGGAATAAAAACAGACAAAAAGAACCGTTCGAATAAACGAAATCAATTACTTCAAAGTTTAAGCACTTATTTCTCCGATTGACATCACCTAATCAAAAATTGTTTCAGAATCTTTTTTGTAGAGAATTTATGAAGCTTTCAAATAATTTCTATCCACGTATCACGATTTCCCAACCGTGTTCGAAATATTAACGAAATTGTACGAAGTTCCCAGAATTTTTCATGTCTGTTCATAAAATATTTTATTCTAACCCTTCCTGAACTCCAAACGTAACCTAAATTTCAACATATCAGTTTTGATGAAAGTTGAACATATATATATATATATATATATATATATATATATATATATATATATATATATATATATATATATATGGGGTCTTTTCTAGTCGGCACTATGGAGGGAGTTAGGAACAGTTCTAAAAAATAAAATAATAAATAGCCCGTCCTTTGTCTTGTATAAAGAGACAATTAAATCTAAATAAAACACAAAAAAATAGTTACAAATTAACTTCATTACTAAATTTATTTGAGGTTATCATACCAGGTAATGCATCATTCCCAGGCGCACTAGGAAAGATGTCTTGATTCTAAGCGATGAAGATCCCCCAGTTTTGTTTGTTTTCTTAGTAGGTCTAGTTTTCTTAGTAGGTCTAGTAGTGGTAGTCCTCGTTGGCAACTTAGGTAAAAATGCAGTTTCCAGCCCTCCAAACCGATTTCATTCAAACTTTGCACAATAACGTATTTTGATGCACTAAACACGAATACGATAAAAAAAAACGTCGGATTCAACTAGGAAAGAAGTTATTAAGCACTTAAGTTCACTGTTGTGCAGGTTATGAGAGCTAACGTCTAGGTCACTTAAAGTCTAGGACGACTTTAAGGGCATACATGCTATGTGTTTCCGCTCGCTCCGCTACGCTCCGCTCGCTCAAGAAGATAACAAAACCCCAGTCAATCCAACTCGCTAAAATTAATAGAATACTATTAATTTTAGTGAGTTGGATTGACTGGGGTTTTGTTATTTTCTTGAGCGAGCGGAAACGCGTAGCACGTATGCCCTTAAGCGACAGGTGCCGACAGGTGGGGATGCCCTTAAAATTAACAATATCTTTGAATAAATGGTTTCTGAACATTTCAAATGAGAGTTCTCTGTTTCCCAATGTTACATATCTGCGCATGCGCGTGTTTACAATTACGCTGATGACGCCTAGTTTTATAACCTTCCTAACTTTAGTGCTTAATATTATAGTCTATTAATTTTAGCGAGTTGGATTGACTGGGGTTTTGTTATCTTTTTGAGCGAGCGTAGCGAGCGGAAACCCATAGCATGTATGCCTTAAAGTCATCACAAATTTAGTTGTTTACATTAGCTCTCATAACCTGCACAACAGTGAACTTAAGTGCTTAATAACTTCTTTCCTAGTCATATCGGACGTATTTTTTTATCGTTTTCGAGTTTAGTGCATCAAAATACGTTATTGTGCAAAGTTTGAAAGAAATCGGTTTGGAGGGCTGGAAACTGCATTTTTACCGCAACTTATTTTTCGAGTTACACTAATTCGTTTTGCACTCTTTGCAGAATTCAACTTTACCTATAAGCATGTATAATCTAGTCAAAACGTTGCAACCTAATGTACATCCCAATTCTTGAATTTGTTTGTTTTCAGAATCTCTGTACGAAATTGCAGTACATGTCAGAGAGCCAAACGAATGACATCTCACTTCCTCCGGATTATCGCAGTTACCCTTACATTTATAACAAGTAAACTCATTAAATATAGCGCCAAGGATATTTCTAGAAAACATAGTACAAAGGAGAAAAATTAAACGGAAACGATTCATTATTCGAAAATAAAATCTAATTTGCACACAACATCTGAAATGAAGAATATTAAATTGAAATTATCATCTGGTCTAAATGTGAAATTTATTTATTTTATATCTCATGATTCTAAGTAATCAAACCAAAAACTTGATTTAACAACTTTTTTCCCAATTTTCTCAGAAACGGTTAAAGCTATCGCCTTAAAAATGGGTTCATTCGTTTTACTAGCCCAAAAAAAAAAAAAAAAAAAAAAAAAAAAAAAAAATCAGTCCCGTAACAGGCCACGAGGGCCCTGAGGGGCAGATACTATAGAGGTATCTGATTCATGACCATACGGCACACTAGGGAGATAGTGTGGTCAGTACTATGCTCCGGCCGCCTGATTTTCCCCTTGGCTGCTTCGACTGCTAGAGTCATTAGCACCAACCAAGGTACCCATTATTAAATTAATTAAAGGCTGGGTTGGCCTAGGAACGGTCAGGGAGGCCGAATTCAACCAGTGAACGAAGACACTAGAAGAAAAAATCTTTAGTGCTTGCTCGGGATTTGAACTCAGGCCTCCAGCTTATTAGTCCAGTGCTCTACCACTGAGCTAACCTCGCCCCCTTTACTAGCCCAAGAAGCCTATAAAACGAGTACTTACAAGCATATGAACTCGTAAGCGTTAAGATTTTTTTTGCGCGAATTTCGCCCCAAACGCCATCTTCCAGTGGGCGGATTTTGCTGGTTAGCGAACTTGACCATTCAAATTGGACGACGGATTTTTGTACCAAATTTCATCAAAATCGGACTATTAGAAACGCCAGAAATCTGGGAAGAGACAAATATATATATATATATATATATATATATATATATATATATATATATATATATATATATATACACAAATTTGAACCACCGTTATTTTCGGTCTCTAGGGGTTCTGAAACGCGAAATTTTCTAGTCGGCACTTCCGGATTGTTTCATGAGATCAACTTTATAAGCGGGGTTCCTCCCTATGAAGGGAGGGAGGAACCGCGCTAAAAAAACAAAAAAAAAACTATAATGTATGCCTACTAACCCTGCTCTGCACTCCTCTTTCACACATTGGTAGCATGGTCGTATATAAGAGGCGGCTGCCCCCCCCCCCCTCCCAAATTGTGAGTTGATCGGTAAAAAGTTTATAAAATCCTTAAAAATAAATTAAATAAGAGCATTTAGTTCATAAAAAAATATTCGATTTTGGGTGTAATAGCGTTTTAGTTGGCTAAAACTCTTCCAAGATCTAAATAGTAAGTATTCCATACACCGGAAATGGTCTCAGCCCCCCTGAAATTTTTCCAGCCCCCCTGAAATTATTTTCTATATACGCCCTTGATTGGTGGACAAATTACGTACGGTAATACCCGTCCAGAAATGAACACAACTTTTTATATTGTCACGCTTGCTATGCTGGCTTTGTTATAAGTGGTATAGGGCAAGTAGCTTATACTTTGGCCCGAAAAGCACTAAACACTTGTGCTGTTTACACGTAGTGACAACAGACAACTGCGTAGTCCAATGGTGGTGGGTGAACTTACTTGTCGCTTAGTAAAAATAATCCATTCCTATTCACTTGTACTTGTCGTGTTTACTAATATTTGCCACTTGTCGCTAATAAATAACCTCTTGACAAGTTCATAAGTGATGTAAACTGGCCATAATTTATCCTAGGCAGATTTCGGACCAACACCTCCAGATTTCTTTAATGTCCAATTCCATGAGACTACCTTCTGGACCACCTCGCTGCACAAGAGATTAAGAACACACATGCCGACTTTCGAAAAATAAATTATTTTTAACACTAGGCGAAACACTGTGCCAACCGTTGCCTGCTTTTCACGCATTCACAGGCGAAAAGTTTGTTTTAAAGCCATAAACACTGTTAGTGATGCCGTGCCACCAATGTTATGAAAATCTTTAAGTTAATAGAAGGCACCACAGAATTTAAACTACCCGACAAAAATTTCGATGCTTCTCTTTTCCAACCTTTACTAAATAACCCTAAAAATAATAAGTCAAAAATATTTTTTTAAATTAATGTAAAAATATACAGAAATAAACAAGAAGATTCACATTTTTTTTCGAAAGTCCAAAGAAATATTATTGACAATTTATGATCAATATTCCTTATCGGTATATTGACTGTTTTCGAAATGTCAATACATTATCCGTCAAAGAGGTAGAAAAAGTCATGATTTATATTATGACGGCATTAAAAAGTCAGATGAGATCATCGGAATTCCGGAGTGTCAGGTATCCATTTATTCAGACGGCAAGAGTTCTCGGGGAAGATATTATTCCTGGGGAGGAGAAGACAATTTGCAGGAAACCAACCGTAAATATCAAATAACATTAAGCAGAATGTCACTAGGGGACTAGATTATTTATATATGTGTATAAATATGGAATATATTATGTGAATTAGAGAGGGGAATAGCGTCATTAAAATATTTCCCTTAAATATTGTAATTATAAATTAAATTCTTTTAATCAGCACATTTACTATTTCATATAAATACATCAAATGGAGTAAAACCATAGTTGTTCCCGTGACTTGGTCCGCGTTGATAGTGAATTAGAGGATCAATTTTGGATATATCATTTGGTTTATTTTGGAGTATAAACCAGAGATGGGCATAATTTTATTTATAAATAAAAATACGAATTTATTCGTACTTCATACATTTGTGAATACGAATATAAATAAATTCGTATTCATAAGTTTGAATACGAACTTATTTTTATTCACATATATTAAATATAAAAATACAAATAAAATTTTATTCCCAAATTTTTCTGCGAATAAAAATAAATTCACAGAAAAAATTGTAAATAATCACAAAAAATGTGAATATTTACAAAAAATCAAGTGATTACAAAAAAAATCGAATTAAAATATACGAATAAAAATTTATTAACATTATAATTTGTGAATAAAAATTTATTCAAAATAAAATTCGCAAATAAATCATGATTTTATTCGTATTAAGATGATATTACAAAAGTTATTGAAGGTGATTAAGGTTATTAGCGCCTAGATTTTTTGTTTACGCCGCGGGACCACCAACCATGCTTACACAGTTTGTCATCTGTACCTCCAAAAAGAAAAAAAAAAAAAAAAAAAAAGAAAAAAAAAATCACCTTCAATAACTTTCGCTATATCATCTTAGTACGAATAAATTCATAATTTATTTGCGAATTTTATTGTGAATAAATTTTTATTCACAAATTATAATGTTAATAAATTTTTATTCGTATATTTTAATATGATTTTTTTTTTGTAATCACTTGATTTTTTGTAAATATTCACATTTTTTGTGATTATTTACAATTTTTTCTGTGAATTTATTTTTATTCGCAGAAAAATTTGCGAATAAAATTTTATTTTTATTTTTATATTTAATATATGTGAATAAAAATAAATTCGTATTCACACTTATGAATACGAATTTATTTATATTCGTATTCACAAATATATGAAGTACGAATTTATTTATATTCGTATTCCCAAAAATATGAAGTACGAATAAATTCGTTTATTCATAAATAAAATTATGCCCATCTCTGGTATAAACGCCGTACTACGGGCATTAAAAAAAATCGTCTTTACAGTGCTTCTCTCTGTATATTATTTTTTTTTATTTATTTATTTGGAATTTACAACAATGTATAATACATTTCTAGTAAATTATTGCTAGATTATATTGACATGAATATTCATGAGGTGGGAGGCTGCACAGTTGTAGTACCCACTAGACAGGAGTTTTTTTTGTTTTTTTTTTCCCCACAGATACACTTTTTAGAGTTGATCTCTTGGCCACTTGCGTTTCAGTCGGCGAATGGGGTTGTGAGGAATGTGCTGGGAGGATAGAGAGTTTATTAAGGAGTTAGGATGGCCGTGTAGGTTCGAATGGAATTTACGGTAGAGGGATTTGGCTAAAGGTTGGATAAAAGGGATATTAAGGTCATTATGGAGGGTCAAATTGGAGACATAAAACGGTCTCTCTGTATAAGACTTAAAAATTTGACCAAGTCTTTTTATGCAATTATTTTTAAATATTACAACAGGAAGGATTTTGCACCAATACTGGTAATTTCAAAAGTTGTAAGAATTCAATTTCGACTTGTCTCTGGCCGAATTTCTACTGAATTCGCTCTTCCAGATCTTGAAATATGTGTTTCAGACATCCCTTGATAGTTTTTCTGGACTCCATAAATCCTACATTTTTTTCTCGATCCTTTTTTTTCTAGTGGAGGTCTAAGGGTCCCTTTCACACCTATGCCTAGCAGGATATCTCAATCATTTTCAGAAAATACCATCCCCGTCAAAAAAAAACTAACGTTGAAAAAAAGAGGTTGGAACTTCACCTCCCAAAAACAGTTTTCCTATGAAAGTTATGATATCGTATTATTGGGCCAAGTTTTAGGCTCTCAATACCTTGTCAAAAATCTAATAATACCCTCTCGCTTATTTTTGCAATTCCAACTTGGCCTGGTTAAGTTACGGCCGTTATAACGATCGTATTATTGGGCCAAGTTTTAGGCTCTAAATACCTTGCCAAGAATCTAATAATACCCTCTCGCTTATTTTTGCAATTCCAACTTGGCCTGGTTAAATTACGGCCGTTATAACGATCGTATTATTGGGCCAAGTTTTAGGCTCTCAATACCTTGCCAAGAATCTAATAATACCCTCTCGCTTATTTTTGCAATTCCAACTTGGCCTGGTTAAGTTACGGCCGTTATAACGATCGTATTATTGGGCCAAGTTTTAGGCTCTAAATACCTTGCCAAGAATCTAATAATACCCTCTCGCTTATTTTTGCAATTCCAACTTGGCCTGGTTAAATTACGGCCGTTATAACGATCGTATTATTGGGCCAAGTTTTAGGCTCTCAATACCTTGCCAAGAATCTAATAATACCCTCTCGCTTATTTTTGAAATTCCAACTTGGCCTGGTTAAATTACGGCCGTTATAACGATCGTATTATAATAAAATTTTTGGTATTTCTCCTGAATTTGCTAATCCAGATATTCCAATATGTGTTGTGGACATTTATTAATAGTTCTTCTGTACTTCATAAACCCTCCATTTTTTTTCGTGATCCTATATTTTTCTGGAAGGGGCCTCAAGATCCTTTTCACACCTCTGTTTAGCAGGATATCTGCATAATTTTGAAAAAAAAAAAAATACTATTTTTAGTACGTTAAGTACCATCTCTTGTATCACTATGCATACAGTTCACATTGCGTTAGGGATAATGTAATAATAATAATGTGTAATATAAGTATATATGTAACTAGCTGTTACCTGGCGTGCCAAGCTACATCTACTTTCTGCCTATGACTCTCCCGGTATCAAGATCTACCTGTATACCCAGTTACGTCAAAATCGGTCAAACGTTGTGAATTTGTTTATATCTGTCTAGTTGTAGAAACAGCCAACAGAGGCCAGCACCACAGCAATCAGAAAAAAACTGGCAGAGGCCAGCTTCAGAGACTGCGAGTAGATAGCTCTTATCAAAGAAAGGCCAGCGCTCCTTAGTTGGACAGTGACTGTTGATATAAAATTTTAATAAAGCATTACATGATTATATAATGATGTAAAGCCATAATTGATTTCGAGTTATTCTAATTATCAAGAACATCAACAAATAAATTTGAGGCATTATTCAAAATGGCCGTCAGAATCTGAACGGTTCATTGTAGCCAATTTTTCTTGAACAAAACATTTGACCAAATTTTGAAAGTTAACTATTTTGACCTAGCCTAAGATATTTCCCGTATCAAGACCTACCTCTGTGCCAAGTATGGTCAAAATCGGTCAAACGGTGTAGATTTGTATAAGGAACAAACAAACAGACAAACTGACAGACACGTGATTTTTATATATATAGATAATAAGTATATATGTAATAATAATAATGTGTAATATAAGTATATATATATATATATATATATATATATATATATATATATATATATAATAAGGAATAATGTAATAATAAGAATATTAATGAATAAAATAAATATATTCGCTATAAGTCTATAGATAATAATAATGTATAATGTATGTATAATGCAAATATAAACAATTAATATAGATATAGTGCAATAATATAAGCATATGTATATATGTGTGTGTATGTGTATGAATTCTGTAATCATGTAATCATCACTTATTGTCAAATCATCATATCTCCATTTATTGTTAAAACATCATTTATTGTAATCATTGTTATTACCATTAATGTAATCATCATTTATTGTGTAACTAATTTTGTAATCATGTAATCATCATTTATCGTCATAGAGTATATCGCTAAAAACTGCGAAACTTTTAATAAATAAATTACAAAAAAAAATCACATTGCGTTCTCCAATCTGATATGTAGTTGAAAATATAGTGTTCTTTCGTTCTTATTCAGTCGTGCTGACTCCTGAGCACTAAAAATAATTACATTGGCAATACAAATAATAATCAATAATAATAATAAAAAAAAAAAAAAAAAAAACTCATCCCCTTTATAGCCAACAAGCCCTGGGCTGGATTAAAGGAGAGTATTGTAGTAGAAACGGCCTTTATAAATGCATACCGTAACCGGCGTTAAGCCACATGTAACGCTAACAATAAATAATAAAGCATCGCCCCCTTTTGAAGTGAGCGGACGCCAAAGCCCCTAGGGGCTGAATGCTTTATGCCCCCATGGTGGGGATAAATTAAGACAGGACTTACAAAAACACCCCCCCCCCAACCTTTACACCTACACGCCGATCCTAATATCTCAATCAAATTACATCAATACCACCACATGGAGGCTCATACAGAATGGTATTTCAATACATTCCTCAGTGACCAAACACCTACACATATATATATATATATATATATATATATATATATATATATATATATATATATATATATATATATATATATATATAATGTTTTCCGGTAGTGGGGTTGCTTAATTCCATAAGGTGAAACAAAATTCAATCTTCCCACAAATTTTCTTTATTTTACACTAGGCCTTTCAACACAAATGTGCCATCATAAGGTGCTCCGTGCAGTGATAGTTGTTACCAGGGCTGTGTCCAGGCTAGTCCTAGCCTAGGGTCCTAGCCCAAACACAGCCCTGGTAACAACTATCATTTCACGGAGCACCTGATGATGGCACATGTGTGTTCGACCATTTTTTCGTGCGAATTTCGCCCCAGAAACCCTGCCTTTCAAATTAGACGTAAGAAATTTCTGAATCAAATTTTATTAAAACAGGAAATAGATATAGTACGGTAACAGCTCGGACTAGCAACGCACGCTGCCTAGACTTGTCCCCTTTAACCAATTAAACATTCAAACCCCTCTAAAAATACTTAAAAAATGAATATCCAAAAATTGTTTCCTAGCTAGTGTTTACGTCCTAAAGAGAGTGTCCATGCAAAATTTCAAACTTTTCTGTCAAATGGTTTGGGCTGGGCGATGATAGGTCAGTGAGTGAGTGAGCGGTATTTGACAAATATGTTGTAGATAAGAAAAGTATATGAATAGAAATATAAACATAATGAAAAATAGGAGAAGTCGTGATTGAAATAGTTTTGCTATTGCACCGAGTTTGCTAATAAGATATTCATGACTAGCAACACAGGGAATGTCACAGCATATTTGTACAGCTAATGACTTCATGCTCTTGTCGCTGGTATCAGTAATTTAGTGCTTTGTGGCATTCATCCGTTCCGAGAGTGCATTTCATCTTGCATAACTCTTCAGCTTATTGTCTTAGTTCTATAGTGCAATTCAAACAAAAAGAAGAAAAAACAATAAAAGAAAAAAAAAATGCAATAGAAGACCTTGAATTGATTGTGTATGAAGCTCTAAAATATGTCGGAACAATTAATATTATTTATCCTTGAGAAAGTCATTTTTACGATAATATTGGCCATTAAAATTTACATAAATTTGTTTGTAGCTTTTGCAATAATAAATGACAAATCTATACTCATTGTATTGTAAGGAAAAGGAACATAATTTCAAGATCATCGGAAGAAAGAAATTTTATTTATAAGAAGAAAAAAAGTCCGATTCGCAGGAACTGCGTCATCTTAGCGCGGTTCCGTTCTTATCTCTAGTGTTTATGAAGGCATAGAATTGAAACAGTTATTACTTTGTTTAGATCAATAGCGAAACACCTATCCAAATGAAATCTCAAACAAACCAGTCCTGAAAGGTCTTGATTTACAATCTTACCTGGATGGGTCAGCTATCCCATAAGTCGGGCAGAAAGGCTTCCGCTCAGAGGCATTTGGAAAGCCTTGGGATCTCTCTCTTTGAACGCTACATTTTTAACAATAAATTGATCTTCTTATTTTACTTAATCTGTTTTATTGTCAAATACATTATCTGACTATAAGCAATTTAAAAATAACAAGGAATAAAACAGACAAAAAGAACAGTTCGAATAAGCGAAATCAATTACTTTAAAGTTTGAAGCACTTATTTCTCCGATTGACATCGCCTAATCAAAACTTTCATCAGAACTATTTTTGTAGAGCATTTAGTGAGCTTTCTAATGGTCAACTTCCGTTTCCCAAGATTCTCAACCTTTTTCGAGATATTAAGGAAAGTATACAAAGTTACCAAAACTTTTTATGTCTGTTAATAAAATATTTTATTCTAACCCTTCCTAAGCTCCAAACGTAACAAAAATTTCAACATATTAGTTTTAATGAATGTAGAACATGCAGAAAATGTTTCAACTGAATCCCATAATTCTAAGTACCAAAATCAAAGACAAGAAGAACAGTTCGAATAAGCGAAATCAATTACTTTAAAGTTTTAAGAACTTATTTCTCCGATTGACATCGCCTAATCAAAACTTTTATCAGAACCATTTTTGTAGAGCATTTAGTGAGCTTTCTAATGGTCATCTTCCGTTCCCCAAGATTCTCAACCTTTTTCGAGATATTAAGGAATATATACAAAGTTACCAAAACCTTTTATGTCTGTTAATAAAATATTTTTTTTCTAACGCTTCCTAAACTCCAAACGTAACAAAAATTTCAACATATTAGTTTTAATGAAAGTAGAACATGCAGAAAATGTTTCAACTGAATCCCATGATTCTAAGTACCCAAACCAAAAACGGTATTCAAAAACTATTTTTCCAATTTTATCGAAAACGGTTAAAGCTATCGCCTAGAAAATGATTCGTTTTCCTAGCCCAAGAAGCCTATAAAACGAGTACTTACAAGCTTATGAACTCAAAAACGTAAGCGTTACGATTTTTTTTGCGCGAATTTCGCCCCATACGCCATCTTCCAGTGGGCGGATTCTGCTGGTTAACGAACTTAACCTTTTAAATTGGACGACGGATTTTTGTACCAAATTTCATCACAATCGGACCATTAGGGAAGCCAGAAATGAGCGAACAGACAAATATATATATATATATATATATATATATATATATATATATATATATATATATATATATATATATACAAATTTGAACCACCGTTATTTTCGGTCTCTAGGGGTTCTGAAACGCGAAATTTTCTAGTCGGCTCTTCCGGATTGTTTCATTGTATCAACCTTATAAGCGGGGTTCCTCCCTATGGGGGAGGGAGGAACCGCGCTAAAAGAACAGATTTGTAAAAATCTATATTCAGAACGCTTCGGCTATTCTTTGCTTGCCTTTCTCAGGAAAAATACAAAAAAACAAATGCACAATTAATAAACAGGATAATTAATCCAATAAAGAAATATGGTAGATGTACAAATACAAATTAAGAAGAACACTTTTGTCAAGAAAAATAAGTAACAGAACATTATAAACAGGTAAATGAACAATAAGTTTTTTCTTGAACTGAGTTCAGAGTATGGACAGATTATCAAAAACAAAAAGTTAAAATTACATAAGTACAAATGAACATACAATAATAACATTTTTAATGTTTAATAATAACTAAGATACTACATACCAATGAGTGCCAGGAACTATAGAAATGCCAAAGTTAAGCAGTTAACTGACCATGTTGGAAATATAGGAAGAAGCTGGATTCTTCTAGGGTATATGCAACTTGATACCAAGAAGGGGTGGGGGGAGGTCGGGAAAGATCAAAGAAAATTATAACAGGAAGAGGAGAAACAGTGTTAATGGATGGCTAAGGAACAACAGCCCTTTTTATAACTTATTTACAGGAGCCCGATGAAGGCTTAAATTTCACGTCGAATCGTCAGCAAAAATAAACCTAATTTTCTTATAAAAAACATTTTGCAAGGAAACAAAATAAAAAATACGGTTATATTATTATTGGTGAATATACATACAGATTTTTTTTTTTTTTTTAACTTTAATGGCAGATATGTGAATATAACTAAGGAATGTAGCTCCTCCCCCTCTTGGACCTTAATTTTAGACACATGAAAGAATTTTTGAAACATTTCTACAAGTATTCATCGATGTTTCGTCATTTTTTGTATTTTGCAAAGAAACTTGATGTAGAACATATTCTTAAGAAATTATTAGATGAATGCTCTCCAGATGATTATTTTAGAAAGATATACCCTAAAAATGAAGTAAAAAAAATATATTACTATGCTACGTTAACTTATTAACAACCATTGGGACCCGTACACGATTTAACACATTCGCTGCGGATGTGATTACGGAAGGACACTCGTAAGCGGGTAGGATCGCTACCGCTTAAGAGTGTCCCTTCAGAAGGACACTCGTCCATTACTTTTACCTTTAGATTCAAAATGGAGGGGATTCACTTTTACAGCTCCAGGTAAAGATAGTTGCCTTCAGTATTGTTTGGGCTTCCCTACAGTGTTTTCCGTTTTCAAATCGGCTGACAGGGACATTCGATGAAAAATTAAGAAAAAAAAAAAAAAAAAAAAAATGCATCCGATACTCAGGTTTTTCCAAACAATGACAGCAGCAGCGAAAGTGTTAAGTGCTTCATTGGATGCTGGTGCTTGCTTCACCTGAAGCAAGACAATTTGTATACCGGCATTGTCATCTTCTTCAACAAGTGTCAACCATATGCGTTTGATGTCACCTTTTCAAGTGCCTTCGTAGATAAGCCAATGCAATTCGTCAGACCTGGCATCCAGGACCACAAGACCCAAGAGTGCCTTTGACGAAATCCCTCCACTCGCAGACTGTGGTGGGAGAAGTGCTGTGCAGGTCTGGCCTAACCATTCCTATATCAGCTGTTGGTCTCCACTCCCTTGCTCAGTCCGATATCTGCTTCCGAGTAAGTTAGTGCTACTCACCGCGACGTTCCTCACGTACATCTCGCGCTCGAAGAATCCCGATCTTAAAACGAACTCAAGTGCCGAACATTTTCCTTGTGTAAATCCGTCAACCGATCGATAACTGATAACGAAAATTCTATTTGTGCATCTACTGGATTTCGTGAAGATTATGCAATTTTGATTGCGGGAAGCGGCGGAAAACAACCATGTTTACATTCCTGGGGAAGTTTGTCATCGTTCTCTCTTTAGCAGTTTGCGCAACAGGTAATAAACATTTTGTAAATCAACTAAAATATTGATTAGTTTATTTTCTCGAAATCAGATTTACTAATCATGCTGTCAGCGAAATAACAACACTTCATCGGTAGTTTTATGGGGTCGTCTTGGACTCGGCGCCAATTACAATATACTTGCACAGGTCTGCAACCAAAAAATTGCATGTAATGTGTTTCCTGATTTCCGTTGATGCTAAAGCCGGTCCATGCTAAAACCGAGAAAAATACTCAAAAAATTACAACACGTCTAGTTTTTTAGGTGAACTCTTTTCTTTAGTACTACCTATCGCTTTTGTTGGTATTCACCGGAAAACCTCAAATTCCTTAGTTGCTGCCAGATTGTCAATCTTATGAATTGCATAATTTTTTTCACTTTCATATTTAGTCTTATCACTACCAGGAGTGATAAGAAATGAATAATAAGCTTCTGGGGAGAAGAGGGTGGAATAGGATGTACAAAAACAAGATGTCAATGAATTTTATTATCATTTTGTGTCAGTCATCTTGAAAACTAAGTCATTTTTTTTTTTTTTTTTTTTTTTTTTAGTTTGTACGTGATAAACAATATTGTGTTTTATATACATTCCATGTATTTGTGTTTTTATGTGCCCACACCTCATATTTTGCAGAAAAACTGTTTTTTTTTTCGGATTCCACAAACAAAAAAAAAAAAAAACATAAAAATTTAGTTATAGGATTCCATATTTTTTCTTTTTTTTTTTCAGAACTGTGTTATCTTTACTCAGTTCATCAAACACATTTTTAACTTATTATTCAAGACTGTTTTTCGAAATGAGTGTTGTTTTTTTGTTGTAATTTCTTCAACCTGTCAATTTTTATTGATTGATGTTTTCATTTAAACATTCAATTGAGCAGTGTTGTTTTACGAAAAAGACTCATTTATTTTTCTTTTGCTGTTTTTTTTTTTTCACCTTTCTAATATTTTAGACCTATGCATTCCAATATGGAGGTAAACAAAAACAAACATTCCAGGAGGTGAAATAATTCGTCTGCCCACAATACTTCTTCATTTTGCACTAGCCTTTTCAGCACTTATGTTCCATTATCAGGTGCTAGGCTTACAATTACTAGTTCTTTTGGAGTGTCTAGTGCGCATTATATGATAAAAATGTCTGCTTGTATATCTATCTCTAACTGTGCATGTTTGCGTGCGAGTGCGTCTGTTCGTCCTCTGGCATCTACAAAAGATGTTGTTTTTTTGTTTTGTTTTTTATGAAAGATTGTAAAAAAACATTGTGTCACGTACCAGCCAAAACCGTTTTCAGGGATACTGATGTTTCAGTAACTTTTGTGCGAAAAAAATCATTGTTTTGAATTATTCAACACTCGTAACAAGTATAATGGACACGGGGAACCGAATGAAGCCGTTACCAATGTGATATATCTACCCGTTACAATTCGGATAATCAAAAAGAACGGAATTACTTGAAAAATCTACGTCTTCTAAACTTTAGAGATTCTTCCAAACTAAGAGGTCCCACGCCGTCGCAAGGCCGACCCACCGTGCAATTAATTTATTAATGGGTACCTGTATACAGGTACCCATTAATAAATTAGGTACTTGCGTATTAGCGTCAAAGCAGGTTAAAGAGTCGGGTCTCAGAGAGCTGGATCAAGGAGTCAAATCAGTTTTTGCAAATATGGCGACGGGATTATCAACGATTTTGGTTAACTAGAGTTATGATATAACCTTTAGCTAGCGAAAACGCGTAGCACTTATTTTAATAGCATAATTGCTATGCGTTTCCGCTCGCTACGCTCGCTCAAGGTTATATCAAAACTCTAGTCAATCCAACTCGTTGATAATATAGATCAAGGATGGTTTTTCGCTGGATAATGGACTGATAAACGACTTCGCATCGCTTCGAAACAGAAGCTTTCATCCTAGCTATTCTGTTGTCGCTAACTCGCACAAAAACTGAAATCGCGTAACTAAAAAAACAATAACAATTGCGTGGGTAAATAAAGCACAAATGAATTGCGTTAAAAAGACAAAGGGAACAAGATGGCTACTATAAACACAATAGATGATATCTCTGATAGTGATTGACCAATAGAAATGCGTTATCCATGATCCAGATCTCTGAACGAGACCCGCCTCTTTAACCTGCTTTGACGCTAATACGTAAGTACCATAAATTAATATTAATTAATTAATTAATTCCCTCTATAGAGGGAAAAATCTGGCAGCTAGAACCTCGTGCTGCCTACACTATCTGCCTAGTATGCCTCATGGTTGAGAATCATATAACTCTACAGTATTTATGGGACTGATTTATATATCAGGTCATCCCATTGGTAATGTCGGTGGACTGTAGAATGTGTCGATTCAAGTTTTTCTGCTAGCTCTTCTACTGTTACAACAGGATTTTCTTCTACAGTAGCCTGCAGGAGTTGGTCCTCAAGCTCTGTTGCTAGACCTGTACGAGGCTCGTCTTCAAGCTTGCGGTTTACCGCTCGAAATCGTTCAAACCACCGCAGCACTTGTCGCTCACTAATGGCATTTTCGCCATATATTTCTACAAGTTTGCGATATGCTAAATCAGCATTTTCTTCTTTATAGAATACCCAAAGCATAACATGGCGGAAGTGGTGTCTTGGTAAATATATTTGTAGGTATGTGTTCTGAGGCGAATGCTACTTCAATGAGAAGAAAACTACTATTTAGGAAGGTACCAAAGAGTTGAAAAGGATTGAAAATCTTTAAATTGAAAATATAGAGGTAATTAAGTCATGGGGTGCTGAGAACACCCCACCTTCCTACTTAAAGGTTAAATTCATATATATTTATTTGGTTGGTGAAAAATTTCATTTTAAACGGATCTCCCAAGACACCACTTACGCCATTTTATTCTTTGGGATTTTATATATATATATATATATATATATATATATATATATATATATATATATACATATATTACGCCTTTTAAATGAACAGCGTTGATGCGATACATGTAATGAAGGTGTGACTCCGCTGGCTTATAAAGCTTTCATACAGGTTCAGTGATAAAGCTACTGATAATATCTCAAGGTCTACATACCATTACTCGTTCTCCTGCAAATAAACCTTGACTTTAGTTTCCATTAATAAACTAGCTAATGAAAAATAGTCGTTTTTGTTTAAATTTGTGGAAACAAACGTTATTATTGCTTTGTATTATATCGTATGTTGTTTTACATTAAATGTCATGTTCTGGAGGAATGTATGGACATTGAAGAACGGGTTCCATCCAAAATATGACTATAATTTACATCAATTATCACTTTTAGAAAATCTATAAAGTCAAGCTAAATTTATAGGTATCCAAAACACGCAGGAATGACATCATACGCGAAACATAACTATGGCAGGGACAAAGGATACAAAATACTATAGTATTACTAATTATAAATTTAATATTGCCTTTCAATCATGGAGGGGGCTCTTGGAGCCCCTCTCTGGTTTTTGTCTTTAAACGACTATACCTATACTTTTCCTATAGGTCAAATAAATTTGTTTTGCAGAGAAACTATAAATGATTTTAAAAAAAAAATAGCCGTCGCTAATGGACTAGATGTCGATGCGCCGTAAAAATTGAAAACAAAAAAAAAGTTTATTTTCATATCGTCTGTGCACATGAAAAGTATCGAATGTGAAAATCGCCACTTTTCTGAATGGAAAAAACTTTTATTCATTACTTTGCTTAAGGACAGTCAAATAGTGGGCAGATTCTACCTTTTGACAGTGGTTACTTTGCATAAGGACAGTCAAATAGTGGGAAGATTGGACCTTTTGACAGTGGTTACTTTGCATAAGGACAGTCAAATAGTGGGCAGATTGGACCTTTTGACAGTGGTTACTTTGCTTAAGGACAGTCAAATAGTGGGCAGATTGGACCTTTGGACAGTGGCTACTTTCCTCTTACACTGAGTGAACTTAGATTCCAGAGTTTGCTGTCCATTAGTCCAACAGCAAGCAGTAAAAATTTAATTTAAAAAATACATTTTTTCATATTCGATACTTCTCATTTCTATTGACGATATTATTATTGGCGACTGTTATTATGGCAAACATATTTTTTCTAAATTTTATGGAAAAATATATTTAAATAAAAGCAAATTGCAGGCACTTGAAACCTGCCGTGTTTTTTTAAAATTTTTATTCACACCGCGTTACATAAAATTTAGAAAAAATATATTTGTCAAAAAAACAGTCACCAATAATAATATAGCAAAAAATGATTTCCCTTTTTAATTTTTGGGCATCAAATGACACTAAGGATTGACGCCAAGATGAAGCAGTTTTTCGCACTCTTAAATATATTTATATCTTCTTCAATTTTATGTTTTATTATATTATTTTCTTTGTCTGTAATCGTATATTTGTCAAAATCTATTTCTTGGACATTTTTACCTGAATGATATGCCAAAGCTGTTTTATTGTAACCTTGTCCAAATATTTTGCACACAGCTTTATTCTTTTCCTTAGTAAATTTTCAATAATAATGATTTTAATATATTCCCCCTGACGTTAACAAATGTTTAATATTTTTTATTCCAATTTTATAATGTGGAACTAAGACAAAATATTATAAAACATGTCGACAGCTGTTCTGTATGCGCTGCCAGATATAATTCTGAATGGGCGTTGTTATAAGCAGAACTTGCTGGCACATCCCCTTGACCTAGCCGTGTATATATACAACCCGCATGACAGCTTATGCGCTCAATTTAGAACCGTGTATTTTTACACGCTCTGTATTTACACGCCGTCAGAGCTTCTATCGCTCCCCTCTATTATTTTAAATGCCAATTGGACGATCTCAGTTGACTTAGGTATTGTTCGATATGTCGGAAGGCCCTGTTGTTTATTCGGGAGAATTTCCAGAATTCGCCGAGGAATTCCCCCGATGGAAAAGGGTAATTTCTCAAGTTGTGTATGATATTACAAAACCATTACAAAATTAAATTTCCGTAAGTTACGATAATACTGGTGGTTCAACTTTATTAATCTATATATATATATATATATATATATATATATATATATATATATATATAATATCGATCGAAAAAGTAATTTTTTTTATCCAAAAAAGTTAAAATTTAACTGTTAAAAAATCTTATTTTATAAGTTAAAAAAAAAACTTTTATTTAAAATTTGTACGGGTAAATGCTTTTTACGAACTCCTAAAATTAAGTACATAACAACAAAAGATAATTGTATTGTAATGAAGAATTTTAGGGTTTCGTTTGTTTACAATACCTGGAATACTGACAAGAAAGAAAATACACACTTCCCTACCTATATTAACTAAGACTTATCCCACACCCCCAGCCCAGCCACTCAAGTAAGAGTTGAAAATACACACTTCCATACCTATATTAACTAGGACTTATCCCACACCCTCAGCCCAGCCACTCAAGTAAGTGTTGAAAATACACACTTCCATACCTATATTAACTAGGACTTATCCCACACCCCCAGCCCAGCCACTCAAGTAAGTGTTGAAAATACACACTTCCATACCTATATTAACTAGGACTTATCCCACACCCCCAGCCCAGCCACTCAAGTAAGTGTTGAAAATACACACTTCCATACCTATATTAACTAGGACTTATCCCACACCCTCAGCCCAGCCACTCAAGTAAGTGTTGAAAGAGACTTTTCAATCCTAAAGTGTATATTAAATGATTATAGATATTATTACGATTACTAAATGAAGGGTATTAATTAATAATACCAAACAGGTGAA
Organism: Gonocerus acuteangulatus; assembly: GCA_946811695.1. Taxonomy (NCBI): domain Eukaryota; kingdom Metazoa; phylum Arthropoda; class Insecta; order Hemiptera; family Coreidae; genus Gonocerus; species Gonocerus acuteangulatus. Next base: position 73,466,793 of record OX328130.1, on the reverse strand, counting down.
GAATAACCCTTCAAAAATTTTTCAAACTTTACATTTATTTCTCCATCACAACGTTTCGGACACACAGGTCCATCTTCAGGCAATCTACAATAGTATATTAATTTCAGATATTACATCCTCCAAAACCATTTACTAAATTTTATTGTCATAATTTTAAACTCACCATGTCCTGTTCATTACTATAGTTACATTAAAACAGTCATGCAATAAGTAAACACGATTCCTGTAAGGAACCAAGTCAAATTACACCTACATCAATTAAACACTCATTATCACAGCCATATTAGACTTTATCACGCTGCCTATTATAGATATAATCTAAATTCTAAAAACATACAGGATAAATTATTATTGAAATTGAATTAACTTTTAAAGATAAGAGAAATGTTCTTTTTTTATAAATTTATTTTTGTTTATTTACAGAAATATAATTGTTACAAAACAAACAATAAACATTACTAGCTTTAATTTATTCCTTTAAACTTTTTCCTGTTAATTATTTTAATAACAATTACTTTTATTTTTTTAAAAATGAAAATGAGTGTAAAAGTTTAAAAAATGCTTTTATAAAATAAAATCTAACAATTATTTTCGACCCCTATATATATATATATATATATATATATATATATATATATATATATATATTAGTCAGTTCGCTCTCTAGCTGCCCCAAAAACGTTTAAAAATTGAGTGGAAAAATATATTGCGTTGTTTAAAAAGGTAAGATTCATTAACAAGCAGTATCCGTAACCGAAATGTGTTTTGTAGGGCGAAATTCGAACGTCAAAAATTGTAGTGCCTACGTTTTTGGCTTTAATAGGATTCCCATGGAAAAATTCCTACGCACTTTACTAGCATATATCATTAGGAAGCTGCAGTTGAAATTTGAAGTTTGTCGCGTAAAAATTGAAGGCGATAGCAACAAAGTCCCCCCTTAAAACTTTCAGTTAATGGACCTTAATTGAAAAGTAATACAAAGCGATAAAAATAATAGCAATAAAAATTAAATAGTGTTAATAAATATTGTCCGTAAAAATGTTTGAAAAAAAAAAAAATAAATTAATATAGACTTTTTACTGAAGCTGGTATTATTGTTTTGTTAGAAGTTGATTTCTCACTGCACGATTTGAGAAATAGGCTCTATAAAAACATTATCCATACGGATCGGAGGGAAGCACGCAACATTGCATGCCTCAAGAGTGATGTCGGAATCTCCCATATTACTCCTGTTCAAGATTTAGTGCAACCAAGTCGACCAACAGGAATTTAGTAATATAACCGGTCATTATAAAATTACAGCAATTCCTTTTGCGAAAACATGTTTATTGTGGATTCTATTTGTTATAATACTTTTGGAATAGAAGTAGGCTTCAGGAAAGTAACAAATCAAATCATTAACGCTATTAAAATTAATATAAAATTTCTACAGGTAATTATTTATATCTTGAGTGAGTTTGTGTGTCGCAAAAGAAGGTAATTGCGAATAGTTATGTAGTAGCTTTTGAATCGTCACCCTTACGTGAACCTCAGCAGAGATTTCGAATCCCTATTTACTTGGTCTAATCATCTTAGATATTTAAAAAAAAGTCCAATTTACAGGAACTGCGCCATCTCAGCGAGGTTCCGTTTCTATCCCTAGTGCCATCTTAACGTTTGCTCTAGGAAGAACCTTTTTTGTAGATAATTTAGTAAGCTTTCGAATAGTTCCACGATTTCCCAACCGTTTTCGAGATATTTACGAAAATACGAAAAGTTTTCATGTCTATTTATAATTTTTTTCAAATACTTCCGTAACTCCAAATGTAACCAAACTTTAATGGCCTAGATGTACTTAAAACATGTAGGAAATATTATAATTGATGCCTATCCGCGAGGGCCCAGACGGGCAGAAACTGACGAGGCATCTGATTCTTGACCATACGGCTCAATAGAGAGATAGTGTGGTCAGTACTATTCTGGGGCCGCATGATTTTTCCCTTCGTTGCTTCCTGAGAAATTAATTAAAGACTGGGGCGGCCCCGGGCGCTCAACCCTCAAACGGCCGCACTAGAAGGAAAAATCTTCAGGTACAAGTTCTGAACTTCTCGTTCGGAAAATTAGTCAAGTGATCTACCACTGAATGTGAACCAATCCCCCCCCCCCCCCCGAGATATTTTAAGTAATTGTGGGACTGCCAAGACGCTAAATCGCTATATGATGTTTGTTTCGATTTAAAAACAATAATATTTTGTTTGCACATTAATATGTTATGATAATTGATTGAATAACTTTTAAATCAAAACTGAATGGACTTCAAATATTTTTATTTGAAACATTATTAGTATATAAATAAAATCAACTTCTGAGAAAATACATTCATCTAGGGTTGGATAATTGGACCATGTTTACTCTGAAATAGCAAAGGAATTGATGAGTGTATATTATTCATCTCTTAGGATTTGGCAGTAGGCCTGAAATCCTCATTTATAGCAGGAGGAGTAGAAATTTGACAGATTGTGTGTATAGATCAAACTTTTTGGGCGAGTTTCGCCGTTATTATGCATGGAGTTTCAGAGGAATGACAGGCTGTCTGCTGCAACATAACATGTTTGGGTTTCATGTTGCGTCGAGAAAACGTGTAAATACATTTTATTTGAAAGGGTTAACTTCTCATATTTATTTGATTAATCATTATTTTGTAATACCGATCAACTTTTTTCAATATTTTTGAATAAGGGGTATATTTAATTGTCAAAAGATATACCAGCTAAGCACAAAATTCAATAAATATTTGTGGTTACATATTTATTGTGTGCAATAATTATTGTTGGTTTCATAAATAGTATATGAATATTTGTTTCTTGGTATAATGTCTGTTTATACTAGGTCTATGTATGTTGTTTTGATTTTATTCTTACATATTATTAAAGGGTGGACAGTAATAGATTGAAGAAAGCTACCTTGTGTGATCAAAATCAAAGTCTCCAATTTGTGAATAACAAACAAAATGGGTCTCTCGTGGTCTAGTGGATAGCGCGCTAGATTCATAAGCGGGAGATGGTGGGTTCGATCCCCACCGGCGCCAGAAATTTTCTCATCTCAGGGCTGAGAAAATTCCTGGCTGCACACTGGATGTCGGCGCTAATGGCCAAGATTTGTTGATGCGCCGGGGAAAAAAAAATCGTTATTTTTCAATACTTTATGTCATAAGTTTTATATGGGATGTAAACAAAATGGAAGCGATGTGTCTGTGGAACGGAAACCCTCTCTTTTGACGGACAAAAGTCTGTAAGCAGAAATTTTGAATCTAGAACAAAAAAATTAAAATTATGTTGAAAGAAGAAGGAGAAATGTAATAAAGTGCGTAGAATTTTTAAGAAATATTTATTTTTCGAAAATGGTGTGCAATTCTTCATTTTCTATAAACAATTTGTCAAAAATTGGCGCGAAAATCGTTTTAATTCAATGAATAGACATTTTACGTAGCAAATATCATTAAAAAACTGGAAAATTCGAAGTTGATCGCGTGAGAATTGAAGGCGCTACCGTATCGCCAGATTTGAAAACCACAGTTGATCGCGTGAGAATTGAAGGCGCTACCGTATCGCCAGATTTGAAAACCACAGTTGATCGCGTGAGAATTGAAGGCGCTACCGTATCGCCAGATTTGAAAACCATAGTTGATCGCGTGAGAATTGAAGGCGCTACCGTATCGCCAGATTTGAAAACCACAGTTGATCGCGTGAGAATTGAAGGCGCTACCGTATCGCCAGATTTGAAAACCACAGTTGATCGCGTGAGAATTGAAGGCGCTACCGTATCGCCAGATTTGAAAACCACAGTTGATCGCGTGAGAATTGAAGGCGCTACCGTATCGCCAGATTTGAAAACCACAGTTGATCGCGTGAGAATTGAAGGCGCTACCGTATCGCCAGATTTGAAAACCACAGTTGATCGCGTGAGAATTGAAGGCGCTACCGTATCGGCAGATTTGAAAACCACAGTTTTTAGGACAACGACTTTAAACTTCATTTTTTTGTTCTTAATTTCTTGTAATAAAAATAAAATAAATGGTTTTTAAAGTTTAAAGTTTAGTTGAAAAATCGAATTTTATTTAGGCCCATAAAAAAATGGTAAAATGAAGTAAAAGGTTGTATTACCCCTAATTTATTTTTGGTTTATGTATGGTTTCTTTACATTTTCATACTTGTTCAAACTTGATGTATAACTATGTTTTTGTATGCGATTTTGCGCTTAGATTTTGTGTATGTTCGTTCCTTTTTATTTTATGCTTACATGTACTTAGTTTTTTTTTTTTTTTTTTTTTTTTTTTTTTTTTTTTTTTTTTTTTTTTTTTTTTTTTTCATGTTTTCCACGTTGGAGTAACCCTCCAGCGTGGGAGTTTATTTATCTACGTATGCCATCCCTTCTGGATACTACACGTATTTTGATTAGGTATGTACATAAAATAATGAATTCTTTTACAATTAATATGAATACTGAAATTAAATGACTATAATAAAAATAAAAATAAAACGAAAACTAATAAAAAAAAAAAAAAGTAAATAAAATTATATACATATGTAAATAACATAATACATATGTGGGCACTCAGATGAGTTGATTGATATTTTTTAGGTCCAGTTGTTTAATAAATGCATCAAATTCCTTAAAATATGTAAGTAGTAAGTCAGGTTTGTCAGTGGGCCAAGTTCCGTTCTGTAAGGTAATGTCCTTAATGAGTTTTGTCCTGGGTCCGTCCAGTAATGTACAGTCATACAGGAGGTGGTCGTAAGTCTGTTCAGTTATATTGTCGCATTTACATGTGTTAGTAGTCATAAGTTTAAATTTATGTAGATAACTTTTCGTCGGTCCATGTCCTGATATGAATTGAGTCATTTTAAAGTTGTTAAGTGTTAATTTTTGTCTGTTGAGTATTGTAGGTACGAATTTGTGTAAATGTCTTCCTTTGGTTGTGTTCGTCCATCTTTCGTCCCATTTTTGCATTGATTTGTCTCGCAGTAGTGTTTTTATAGTCTGTGATGTAAGTTTAGAGTAAGATTTAGGTAATTTCGTGTCTTTTGAAGCTGATTTTGCAAGTAAGTCAACTGTCTCGTTCCCTAATAGTCCAGAATGTCCTTTAATCCATGTTATTGTAACTGTCACATTTTTCTGTTTACACAGAATTAGTAGTGTTCTAATGTGCTCAGTCTGTTCGTTATGATTTTGGCTGTTATGTACTTAGTTTATTTTCATTGCTTTGGTTTTATAATATGTTAAAATTGTTATATGGGTGTTATTTTATGTTTGTTTTATGCTTCCTTATATTTGGTGTATTTAAATATTTTTTTCGGTTTTGATAAATATCAATACTTCTACGGAACAAGAACAAATAAATTGACACTTTATTATTAGACATTATAACGCATTTATTGTTGCAGGAAAAAATTAACAATTTTTTTTTTTTTTTTTTTTTTTTTTTTTTTTGCAGGTGAGTTGTCCCTTGATATATTCTGATAATGAAAGACTGAAGAGAAATTTAACAGGTCAGTATTTGAAGAGTGAATACATAAACCAAAAATAAATTAGGGGTAATACAACCTTTTACTTTATTTTACAATTTTTCTATGGGCCTAAATGCTTCCTTAACTAAAAATAACATCCAAGGGAATTTATATGGTGGAACAGTATTTAAATATCCCAAAAATTTGATTTTTTAACTAAACTTTAAACTTTGAAGAGGTTAAGTGGCATTTATTTACATTTTAGTATTATTGGTAATCATGTGGTTAGGGCACTGATTTATTTATTAAATTGTTAATGTCTAATTACGGATAGTTACTTTGGTCGTAGGTTCTCTTCACACTAGCGGTAATGTTTTTTTTTTAACAAAAAAAATAAAATGTATCAGGTTACCTGTTGATTAACCGTCCTAAAATACTGTATAATGTTTAACTAGATTCTTAGATTGTATAATTAATTTTTCTGTGCGTTTGTAGTAATATATAATAAGTATTTTATGTATTTTGTAGTAATAATAAGTATTTTAACATGACAACTTTCATACTGCTCAATAGCTATAATTAATTGAAGCAATCAAGTGGTCTGGCGAGAATAACTTTTTTATTTTTTTGTCGATCGCACGTTTCCGCCCCGGAGTTCGGACGGTTCAAAAAAACGAATTTAATTTCTCCCTTTAATCCCTTCTTTTAATTTGGCTCATCCCTTTTCGGGGTATTGGCTCGGATCAAAGTGTTTGCCAAACTCAAAAGGTTTTTTTTTTTTTTTTTTATCTAAGCCTTCTGGAATCGATTAAGGATAAGTCATAGGCTTATAAAAAAGATAAAAGGATCAAGGAAGATAAAAGATAAATAGAAGGCAATAGAATTCAGAAGAAGTTATGCTTCAGTTATCCAGCTATAAGAAATGGCTAAAAATTTATTTAACCTTATTTATTTGATACTAACTCTAATTGTTTAGGCTTGTTTCGAGACACCCGCTTATGAAATCAAACATATGATACAATCTCTAAATTCTGATGGGAAGTGTCTTTGTATTAAGAACACTTACATATATATAATTTTTTTTTTTTTTTTTTTTTTTTTTTTGTCAAATACCACTCACTCACTCAGTGACCTTTTATCGCCCAGCCTAAACCACTCGAAAGAAAAATTTGAAAAATTTTGCATGGACACTCCCTTTAGAATGTAAACACTCGCTAGGAAAGGATTTTTTGATTTTTAAGTATTTTTAGAGGGGTTTGAAATTTTTTTTGAAGGGGTTGTTGAGAGCATGCTCGCCTAGGCAGCATGCGTTGCTAGGACGATAACAGAACAGCTGTAACCGTACTGTATCTATTTCAAAGTATTATTTTTAATTTCGGGTAATTTCAACTATGATGGCAGTCCTTGAATTACTATAAATAAACTCCAGCGACCCAACTACAGCGACTTACTCAGAACAATCATAAACTCATCCAATTAAATTATTACATATCTACATACAAGTAAACAAATATTTGCATACACTGTATTTATATTGTTCATATTACATCCAATATACGGGAGTATAATTCTACTTATTTATTTAATTATAAGAATATCAATCAAAGAATAGTCAAATATGCTAACAAATTTTATAAAGTAACAAAGTAACAGATTTTACTTTCTTAGTATTGTGAATTTTTTTTATGAAATATAGGTTTGTGTTTAATATGCATTGTGCCGTGTGTCAGTCAGTGAGATGGTAGTATAGGATTATGTTTAATAAAATTCCATTCGACCAATCATTAAGAGAAATTTCCAATTCGGAAATGAGAAGAATATAAATTTCAGTTTGACCAACTAGGATATAAAATTCCTATTCACAAGTTAGAAAAATGCAAAATATTATAATTATAGCCTGTTCAAATAGACGGTAAAGTTCGATTTCGCATGCGCGGAATTTGGAGGGAAATATTCCCAACGGTTCCACCATTGGCAAACTCCCATTTCAAGGAACAACAGGATACGTGAAACATTATAAAAACTGATTATGTCTCGTTTATGACTAGGGAAGGCTTTGAGAGGTCAGACAAAGTTAATAGTGCCTAATATTTATCAATACTTACCCAAAGCAAAGAATAAAACCCTTTCTAACCTCCAAGAGATAAGGTTATAACAGAGAAAAGGTTTTACCGCCAATTTCTTGCACGGGGAATATAGGCCACGCCCTTTTCCTTCCAACTGAACCATCTATTTGAAGAGGATATACCTTAAATTGTTTTCAGCCTTAGCTTTGGCTAAGTATTGATAAATATTATAAACACTACCTCACTTACCTGACCTCTCAAAGCCTTCCCTGCTCCAAAACGAGACATAATCAGTTTTTATTGAGTTTCCCGTAGCTTGTTGTTCATTGTAATAGAAACTCAAATGGCTGAACCGTCGGGAATAATTATCTAAAACTTTCGCGCATGCGGGATTAAAAATACTCTAATTGAACGAGCCATTATGTTAATTACTATTAATTTTTTTTTTTTTAATTACATGAAAGGTTTCTAAAAACGTAAAAGGAATTGAAAAATTCAGTTCTCTCCGTTACTAGAATTCTTTTTATCTAAAGTTTAGAAATATTTCACATAGCTGAGGAGATGTAAATTTGTTCTTTTTTAGTTTTGTTTTACACTTTAATTACCTGCTTACATCATCGGCGCTTATCACAACTCCTGTCAACACTTCCAGAATTTATGTTTGGTTGAACGACTCTCACGGAATTCCTGAAATTCTTGAACTCTGAAAACCTTCTTATCTTTAGCATTATAATTATAGCAAAATTCCAACTCAGAACAATTTTTCTCAATTGCTCCTTAATTTTGTGATTTTCTAACGTATCTTCAGTTTCTCTTCCTTGATTTGTTTGAATATTATTGGGGAAGAAACGTTATTGCAAGCAACAAGTGGTGGTAAATCTGAAGGAGAACGTCCTCAGCACCGATTTTCTTCAACGTTTGCACTATAACGTATTTTGATGCACTAACACGAATCCGTTGAAAAAAAAAAACAAAAAAAAAACTGCTCTCAACTACGAAAGAAGTTATTTAAAAAAAATTTCACTGTTATGAAGTTTACAAACGATCGCATAAACAACGCACTTGTAAACTCGCGCATGCGCAATAGTCCTTAATGAAGAAGTGAAATTGAAATTAACTATCAATTATTAAAATTTACCAATACTTATTTATTCAGAAACATTTTTTTAAATAATGAAACATTCTTCAAATTTCTTGTTTCGCTCCTAAAAAGTATTATATAACATAAATCCCTTAATAATTAGCTAATGCCTTTATGATTTGTTCCTTCTAAGCTTCTCTAATTCCCTCTAAGCTGTAATTAGCTTGTTATTGTTATCGTTATTACAGTTTTTTGTAGAAAGTTTTAATTAAAAATGAAGTTACAAGACTTCATAATTCTTATCCACAATCGAGAAGAATTACTCAAATTTTTAATACAAAACAACGTTTTGAGTAATTCTCTCGATTGTGGAAAATGTGGGCAACAGTTGAAGTTAAATGAAACTAGTTTTGGGCATAGGACGACTTTTGGGCATAGAATACTTTTAATTTCTGCGAGTTGGATTGACTAGGGGTTTTGATGTTTTCTTGAGCGAGCGGAAACGCATAGCAAGTATGCCCAAAAGCGACAGTTTACGACCAGGTCAGCTACCACAGGTGAGTCTAAATTTCAATTACACTTCGTCATTAAGGACTATTGCGCATGCGCGTGTTTACATATAAGCTGTTTACCCCGTCTTTTAGAACCTCCGTAACAGCGAACTTTAGTGCTTAATAACTTGTTTCCTAGTTGAGAGCGTTTTTTTTTTTTTTTTTTTTTTTTTTTTTCAACGGATTCATCAAAATACGTTATAGTGCAAACTTTGAAGAAAATCGGTTCTGAGGACGTTCTCCTTCAGTTTTACCCAAGTGGTTTATAGGCTTATTACATTGCAGCGAAAATACACCGTTATGAATTAATTACATAAATACTTTACTAGTTCCCAAGGAGTGTGCAATAAATCTATTTAAGAAAACAAGAAGAGAAAAATCTATAACAAACGTCCAGTTATAGGGTTTACCCACACCAGTTACTTATTTCTAAAATATTCACTTATCTTGTTCTTAAATTAATACTAGTTATGAACAGATAATTAAAGTAATGTAATTAACAACCTTCAAATGTAAACAATAATAATAGTTTAATATACAATCCGTTTAATTATTCATTTAGGGAGTTAATGTGGTGTTAATGATTTTAAAATACAATCAGATATATTCTTGTTCTTGTATCTACTTCTGTAAACAAACTCACATATGTATGAGTCTAGAAGGGATCTTCTGGTTACACGTTCAATTTTGTTCCTTATTTTAGCGCTGGTCAACAATGACTCAATCCTTTGGGTATGGGCTCCTGTGTTAGGTTTTGAGAATGGTTGACTGCATAAAAAGCTAGCTTTATTAAGTGTACTTTTTTTACATTTTTGTGTTTTATGAAATACTAGCTGAATACCCGTGCTTCGTCACGGCAGCTAAGTAGTTATTTTATTGCGTTAAATAATGTTTCATTAAAATTACGTTACTATACAATTTTGTGCAGTTAAGTAATTATAGCACGGTTCCCGTCATACTATATGTTATTCAATGGGCGTTAAAATTTAAAAGTTTATGTTTCCAAAAAGTTATTTGGAAACACCCATTATATTTGGGAGCATTACCAAGGTTATAGGCGAGGAGGCTGTGCAAGGGTTCCGGATATTATTGTCTCACCTAGAAAACTCTAAGGATAGGCTTACCATACATCACGGTTTGACAGGGACTGTCCTGGTATTTTGCAATTGTTTCGGTGTCCCGCCCGGTTTTATCAATGTCCCGGAAAAGGCTGTAAGATGTAAAAAGTAATGAATTCATGTTTATAAGAATCTTTTATAAATCGGTTACTTTTCTACAATCAACATTTTTACTACTGCTCACAGTGTCAAAGATATGAGAAGTAATCTAACTGCAAAACGCTGGAACTACCTGCACAGCACTGCCAGCTGCCAGACATTACTATTTGGCTGAGAGATTTTTTTAAGAAAATCAAGTAGCAAAAAAAGTTCCGTTCATATTTTTAAGGTTTGGGAAGACTAACAGTTCAGGATCCCCCTTCCCGTTACTTGCTAGACTTAAAACTCACCATTTTGCTTATAATTTGTGCTGTTTTTATTCCCAACCCCCACTGGTATGCCCATCCCATATTAATGTGTCGCGGTTTAACTCTCCAAAAATATGGCAAGCCTATCTGACGGGAATAGGAAGAAAAGAAACGCAATTAAAACTCTATGAGTGACAGTTTATTTCTAGTTATTCAAGGACTGCCATCATAGTGGAAATTAACCTCAATTAAAAATAATACTATGAAATAGATAATGTACGGTAACAGCTGTTCTGTTATCGTCCTACCAACGCTTGCTGCCTAGGCTTGCATGCTCTAACCAACTCAAACTTTAAACTCCTCTAAAAATACTTAAAAATTCGAATATCAAAAAATCCTTTCTTAGTGAGTGCCTACGTTATATAGGGAGTGTCCATGCAAAATTTCAAAATTTTCTGTCGAGTGGCTTGGGCTGGGCGATGATAGGTCAGTGAGTGAGTGGTATTTGACAAATATATAGTAGATTTCGAACCTTCAAAAGGTCTTAAATGCCACTTCTTATGATTTAAGAACACGAATCAGTTGTATCAGATTTATTACTAACAAATCCAGGAGGCAATAGGTAGGTAACCTCCCTCAGGCATAATTTTTTTCTTTTAAAATAGACTTATGTTATTGAATAACGGTATAATAAATCAATAATAATATCAAAAAAGTAACTGGTGTGGCTAAAGTAAAAAATTACCCATTTATAAGTTTTCCTGAAAGTCTGGTTCTATAATAAAAATTGACAACATTATTTCACACTTGAAAAATATGAACATATGTGACAAAATATGAGAACATTCACGCTTTTTTTTTTTTTTTTTTTCAAAATTTAACGAATTTTTAGCTAGTTTATTTAATATTTAATTTATTTCTTGTGTTTTCTATATATTCTTTTTTTTTCTTAAATTTTATTTATTTATTTTTGTTCAATTATTTTTTATTTTTAATTTTTTTACTTCGATTGACGATTTACTGACTTGGTATTGGAAATATCTCTATGAGCAGCACTTAAGTGCAAAAGGGTGATTTGATATTACTCACTAATGATGTTGAGTATCGTAAAAATAAAATAATAATAATAACTATAATATTGCCATTTATATCTGTTATTTTTACTTTGATTCTCCGTTAATGTTTCACTCTTAACAAGTGCCTTCTAAAAACTACTTTTTTTAAATTAAGTACGTGTATGTATTTGTAATTTTCTTTGTACAATTTCGTTTTGTATTTGTTTTGTTTTTTTTAGACAAATTTGTTTGGCCAGTGTGCGTCACATAAATTAATGACCTGAGTATTCGTGTGGTCACTAGAGTCGGCGAAATACATGACCGTAATGTTCTTGTTCGACCTTGGTCATTAGAATGTCAGAGACATAGATAATCTCAGCTTTTGTGTTTGAATTTGGTCATTAGATAGCCAGAGATTTAATAGTCCTTAGTTTTCGTTTATGACATTTGTCATCAGAAAGCAAGAGGCTTAAATGACCAAAGTTTTAGTGTTTGACCTTGGTCAACGCCTCTAAGAGATAGGTATTGTTAAAATTCTAGTTATTGACTGAATTCTCTAGAGGTCATTAGAAAATTCTAGGTATAAGCATTCTGACTAAGTCAAAACTTGGCTCAGAAATGACGAAACTAAAAGAAGATTTGACGTAATAATGTTTCCATTCTCTTCAAAATTTCTCTAAAATCCCTACGAATATTTTCGACTCGTTGCATTTCAATGAATAACTAAAGTAATTCATAAGCTTCGAGTGTTTATATCTTCCATGTTTGTTTAATATCTCTTAATTAAATATGAAATGGAATTACCTCTGATTTTATTATGAACAAAATATATATGCATAAAAGCCTTTTTCCAAATAAACCACAGACAACTCGATAAAGCCAATTTATTTGACAAATTACTTCAATAAACAAATCGTTTGCCGAAGTCGTTTATAATTTAATTTATTGAAATTAATATTTAAGCTTACAATACGAATGAAACCACAGTAGATTATAACACAAATATTATATTTAGCTATTAAATATGAGTTATCCATATTTGTAGGTAACTAATTTAACACAGGCACAAAAAAAAAACATATGTTATTTTGTTTTTCGACACGCTGAATCTGAATCTGGAGTCCGTTTCACTCCAGCACGTCAGGTTTAAGAGCATTAAAAGGTCAAATTTCGTATGAAGTCGTTAAGGAAGAAATAACTAGAGCTTCCATGGTTTTGAGGGTCGCTGAATTCAAATCCGAGGTCCGTTTCAGCACATCGGTGCAAAATAAAAGTCATTTCAAGGACAAATCTGTCTATTTTGGAAAAATGGATTTTTAAACTGCAGATTAATTTTTTGCAAAATAAAGTATTTGTCCTTGAAATTACCTTGATTTTTCGCCGATGGGTTGAAAGAAAATTCGAGGATTCGAATTCATCGACCCTCAAAACCATGGAAACACTAGTTATTTCTTCTTTAACGATTTCATACGAAATTTGGCCTTCGAATGCCCTTAAACCTGACGTGCTGGGGTGAAACGGACTCCGGATTCGGTTTGAGCGTGTCGAAATATACAAGAATATATGAGAGGCATCTAGAATCACAACAAGACACATCATTCAAACCACTTTGTTCAGAAAACGCCAAAACAGAACAAGTCTTATGATTAATTTTGTACATGTGTATAATTTTAATAAAAGTTGTAAGTCTCACAGAAGAATGTTTTTGAGGAATTTGATAAGTTTATCTGTTATATTATCTATTTTAAAGGAATTTTTATTTTTTAAGTGTCTTACTTAGTTTTAAAATTGTCTGATGTATGTCTTATTTTGAAGCGCACTTTCCACTTCATCATTAAAAAACAACATATTTGTAGGTAACTAATTTAACACAGGCACAAAAAAAAACATATGTTATTTTGTTTTTCGACACGCCAAATCTGAATCTGGAGTCCGTCTCACTCAAGCACGTCCGGTTTAAGGGCATTAGAAGGTCACATTTCGTATGAAGTCGTTAAGGAAGAAATAACTAGAGCTTCCATGGTTTTGTAGGTCGCTGAATTCAAATCCGAGGTCCGTTTCAGCACATCGGTGCAAAATAAAAGTCATTTCAAGGACAAAAATGTTTATTTTGCAAAAAAAATAATCTGTAGTGAAAAATTCATTTTTTGTAAAACAGAATATTTGACCATGAAATGAACGTGATTTTGCACCGATAAGGCGAAACAGACCTCGGATTGGAATTCAGCGACCCTCAAAACCATGGAGATTCTAGTTATTGCTTCTTACTTGATACGAAATGTGACCTTCAAATGCCCTACAACCTGACGTGATGGGATGAAACAGACTCCGGATTGGAATTCAGCGACCCTCAAAACCATGGAGATTCTAGTTATTGCTTCTTACTTGATACAAAATTTGACCTTCAAATGCCCTACAACCTGACGTGATGGGGTGAAACAGACCTCGGATTGGAATTCAGCGACCCTCAAAACCATGGAGGTTCTAGTTATTCCTTCTTACTTGATACGAAATGTGACCTTCAAATGCCCTACAACCTGACGTGATGGGGTGAAACAGACCTCGGATTGGAATTCAGCGACCCTCAAAACCATGGAGATTCTAGTTATTGCTTCTTACTTGATACGAAATGTGACCTTCAAATGCCCTACAACCTGACGTGATGGGGTGAAACAGACCTCGGATTGGAATTCAGCGACCCTCAAAACCATGGAGATTCTAGTTATTGCTTCTTACTTGATACGAAATGTGACCTTCAAATGCCCTACAACCTGACGTGATGGGGTGAAACAGACCTCGGATTGGAATTCAGCGACCCTCAAAACCATGGAGGTTCTAGTTATTCCTTCTTACTTGATACGAAATGTGACCTTCAAATGCCCTACACCCTGTCGTGATGGGGTGAAACAGACCTCGGATTGGAATTCAGCGACCCTCAAAACCATGGAGATTCTACTTATTGCTTCTTACTTGATACAAAATTTGACCTTCAAATGCCCTACAACCTGACGTGATGGGGTGAAACAGACCTCGGATTGGAATTCAGCGACCCTCAAAACCATGGAGATTCTAGTTATTCCTTCTTACTTGATACGAAATGTGACCTTCAAATGCCCTACAACCTGACGTGATGGGGTGAAACAGACCTCGGATTGGAATTCAGCGACCCTCAAAACCATGGAGATTCTAGTTATTGCTTCTTACTTGATACGAAATGTGACCTTCAAATGCCCTACAACCTGACGTGATGGGGTGAAACAGACCTCGGATTGGAATTCAGCGACCCTCAAAACCATGGAGATTCTACTTATTGCTTCTTACTTGATACAAAATTTGACCTTCAAATGCCCTACAACCTGACGTGATGGGGTGAAACAGACCTCGGATTGGAATTCAGCGACCCTCAAAACCATGGAGGTTCTAGTTATTCCTTCTTACTTGATACGAAATGTGACCTTCAAATGCCCTACAACCTGACGTGATGGGGTGAAACAGACCTCGGATTGGAATTCAGCGACCCTCAAAACCATGGAGATTCTAGTTATTGCTTCTTACTTGATACGAAATGTGACCTTCAAATGCCCTACAACCTGACGTGATGGGGTGAAACAGACCTCGGATTGGAATTCAGCGACCCTCAAAACCATGGAGATTCTAGTTATTGCTTCTTACTTGATACGAAATGTGACCTTCAAATGCCCTACAACCTGACGTGATGGGGTGAAACAGACCTCGGATTGGAATTCAGCGACCCTCAAAACCATGGAGGTTCTAGTTATTCCTTCTTACTTGATACGAAATGTGACCTTCAAATGCCCTACAACCTGACGTGATGGGGTGAAACAGACCTCGGATTGGAATTCAGCGACCCTCAAAACCATGGAGATTCTACTTATTGCTTCTTACTTGATACAAAATTTGACCTTCAAATGCCCTACACCCTGTCGTGATGGGGTGAAACAGACCTCGGATTGGAATTCAGCGACCCTCAAAACCATGGAGATTCTACTTATTGCTTCTTACTTGATACAAAATTTGACCTTCAAATGCCCTACAACCTGACGTGATGGGGTGAAACAGACTCCGGATTGGAATTCAGCGACCCTCAAAACCATGGAGATTCTAGTTATTCCTTCTTACTTGATACGAAATGTGACCTTCAAATGCCCTACAACCTGACGTGATGGGGTGGAACAGACCTCGGATTGGAATTCAGCGACCCTCAAAACCATGGAGATTCTAGTTATTGCTTCTTACTTGATACGAAATGTGACCTTCAAATGCCCTACAACCTGACGTGATGGGGTGAAACAGACTCCGGATTGGAATTCAGCGACCCTCAAAACCATGGAGATTCTAGTTATTGCTTCTTACTTGATACAAAATTTGACCTTCAAATGCCCTACAACCTGACGTGATGGGGTGAAACAGACCTCGGATTGGAATTCAGCGACCCTCAAAACCATGGAGGTTCTAGTTATTCCTTCTTACTTGATACGAAATGTGACCTTCAAATGCCCTACAACCTGACGTGATGGGGTGAAACAGACCTCGGATTGGAATTCAGCGACCCTCAAAACCATGGAGATTCTAGTTATTGCTTCTTACTTGATACGAAATGTGACCTTCAAATGCCCTACAACCTGACGTGATGGGGTGAAACAGACCTCGGATTGGAATTCAGCGACCCTCAAAACCATGGAGGTTCTAGTTATTCCTTCTTACTTGATACGAAATGTGACCTTCAAATGCCCTACACCCTGTCGTGATGGGGTGAAACAGACCTCGGATTGGAATTCAGCGACCCTCAAAACCATGGAGATTCTACTTATTGCTTCTTACTTGATACAAAATTTGACCTTCAAATGCCCTACACCCTGTCGTGATGGGGTGAAACAGACCTCGGATTGGAATTCAGCGACCCTCAAAACCATGGAGATTCTACTTATTGCTTCTTACTTGATACAAAATTTGACCTTCAAATGCCCTACAACCTGACGTGATGGGGTGAAACAGACTCCGGATTGGAATTCAGCGACCCTCAAAACCATGGAGATTCTAGTTATTCCTTCTTACTTGATACGAAATGTGACCTTCAAATGCCCTACAACCTGACGTGATGGGGTGAAACAGACCTCGGATTGGAATTCAGCGACCCTCAAAACCATGGAGATTCTAGTTATTGCTTCTTACTTGATACGAAATGTGACCTTCAAATGCCCTACAACCTGACGTGATGGGGTGAAACGGACTCCGGATTCGGATTCAGCGTATCGATATACATAAGAATATATGTATGGTGTCTTTGAAACATACAACCATACTTTTTTTTTTGTGTTCCTATGTTATTGATTAGTATTTAAACATATATTGAATGACTTTATGCAGTTCCGTAAATAATTCACGAACTCTTTATATCTATTTAAGTCACTGTTAAATGTGGAATCAAGTATAAGTAAATAAATAAAAATAAAATTAATAAAAACTATAATAAAATGTAACAGATGATAACTGTAACAATGACGACAAAATTATACAAATCACAAAATACAAGAAATGAAAATGAATAAAAAAAAAAAATTGAAAAATTGAAAGAAAAAAAAAAACTAAAATAAAATAAAAAGGGGATAGGAAAGAAAGGGAAAAAAACATAGAAAAAAAAAGAGTGGTACATCGGCGCGATCATGTCAAGCTATCGAACATGCAAAAACGCGTTTCTCAGATTCTAGACTTAGCTCTAGGATTGTGGACGATACTGCTCGTCGCAAAATAATAAAAGAACTATTATGGGAACAGTGGCAAAGAAGATGGGAAACAAGCACAACCCACTTGAGGACTTTTTATCCCTCAGTTCGCTCTACAATAGTCTACGATGACCTTTGTCGACGAGACTCAGTGGTAATAACAAGACTGCGTATTGGACACACACGTCTAACACATGGCCATCATCTTGTCGGTAGGCGTCGTCCAACGAGTAATCATTGTGGTGATGTGCTTACCGTGGACCACATTTTAGCGGAATGCTCCCAGTTACAAAGAGCCAGGGATAGGTTTGATATTAACAGTAGAAACATTTTGAATAAAACAGAAAAATATCATAATATTATTGATTACCTTATATTTATTAAAGCACACAAACATAACTAAAAATGTAACACCCCTTGAGATAAAAAATATATATAGAAATTTGGATTAAAATATAATATTGTAAAATATATACATTTGTAAAGATTTCAAACATCATATAATATTCGGCTAACTTAAACTATAGGGTATTGTGCTAAAGGCCATTGTAGTCGACGCACAATAAATTCTATAAAAAGAAATAAAATACATCATTAATGCATCCGCATCTACGAGCCCACGAGTCCCGGGACTGATTTTTTTTTTTTTTTTTTTAATGGAAATTGTCATTTATAATTTAAACCTAATATATTTTATCTGGCAGAACAATCTTAACCTATATTTTCTATTCAATGAATATTTGATAATCCGAGTTATTAGAATTGTTATCACTTATCTACTCAGACATTCCTGACATTAATTACACGTCATTTTGCGAATAGCTCTATAATGAGCTGTCGTTCCGAGTATTGTATTCCAACGTGAAAGGTATTGAACACTCCATCACTCTACAGTAAATAAAGGCATAAATATTTCTCTAACAAATATATCTCACTGGATTTATTACTTTGAGAAATAGATTTTCATCATCATTGGATGGTTCTGGTCATTTCGTTATGGATTCACAAATCATTTCAATAACATTTAATAATGAAATTGAACGAAAATTATTTGTATTATGAATAACTTGATGACTCCACGGGAAGGTTCATGGGTTTAATTCCCAGTTTTGGTGGTTTTCTTTTAAATAGCCAAGACGGATCACTCCTATCCTTCCTATTTATTGGTAAGTTTTGGTTTTTCGTGAAAAATATAAAATTAAATCCCAACAAGAAGGAAGATTTAAAAACAGGAAATTGACAGTTTCCTAAGCGGAAATTACTCCATCCTCTGTCACAACATTCGTTCTTGGAAACAGAATAACACTGTTAAAGTTAGTTTATTTCCTACAATAAAACAAATGAGAAGTCAGGAATAATTGGGGTTATGAATTTGCAGCATGCTCTTTTCTACCCCAAAAAATAAAACAAAATGAAAACATCTGTTTATCTGTACTTATGACATTTTATTTTGTTGTATTTATACATTTTCCTTATTCATAACTAAATTTTATGAAAACAAAACTGTTGTTTATTTGTCTTTTCACAATGTTTTCTTACTTACCAGGCACACAAAATCTTTTTATAACTTACAATTTTGTCTCCTTTTAGCGCGGTTACTCCCTATCTCCATAGGGAGAACCCGCTTATGAAGTTGACCTCACGACGCAATCCGGAAGTGCCGACTAGAAACTTTCACGTTTCAGACCCTATAGATCACGAAAATATAGGTGGCCCAAATTTGTATATATATATATATATATATATATATATATATATATATATATATGTATATATTTATATATATGCTTGTCTGTTCGCTCTCTAGCAAGCTCAAAAATGGTCCGATTTTAACGAAATTTGGTACAAAAATCTTTCGTCTAATTTGAAAGGTCAAGTTCGTTAACCAGCAGAATCCGCCCACTAGAAGATAGTGTTTGGGGCGAAATTCGCGCAAAAAAAATCGTAACGCTTACGTTTTTGAGTTTATATGCTTGCAGGGACTTGTTTTATAGGTATCTTAACATAATAAAACGAATGAGACCATTTATAAGGCGATATCTGTTACCGTTTCTGAGAAAAGTGGAATCAATGTTTTTGTAAGTCATTATTTTTTTGTGAGTACATAGAATCGCGGGATTCAATTGAAATATTTTCTATAACTTGAAAATTAATCCCAACTAAGATGTTTAAAGTTTGGTTATATTTGGAGTTAAGGAAGTATGCGAAAAAAATTATTTTATTAATAGACATGAAAAGTTTTCGGATCTTCATACAGTTTTCGTAAATATCTCGATAACGGTTGGGAAATCGTGCTAAGTGGATGGTGACCATTCGAATGCTTACTAAATTCTCTACAAAAAAGGTACTGAAGCAATATTCGATGCGGCAACGTCAATCGGAGATATAAGCGCTTAAAACTTAAAAAGTGTTTGTTTTGTTGTTTTAAAAGGGTTTTTCTCTTTGTTTATCTTACTTTTAAATTGGTTGTTTCTTGTTTTAAATTGTACTTATCAGTGAAATTAGTATTGTAGTAAAATAAGCTAAGAAACGGTGAAAGGAATTTGTAATAAGTTAGGAGTGGCTGTGGTAATCAAGATGGCAGTGGCTAATCATGGTGACGTAGTTTGTTTTGAATTCTTCTGTCTATATAACCTTCCTCATAGCCTCTAATTGAAGTTATCGTTATTTCTTATTTTATAGAAAGATTTAAACCACGACAGAATGGAATTTTATTCGCCATGAAGCACATATTTACCGTTGATTATAACAGTAAAACGAATTTGCTAGTAAAACAAGATACTTAAAATGACAACGAATTTTTGATTGTTTAGAATAGAGCCTTCTAAGCAGTAGTCAAAGAGTAAGTACGTTTTCAGTACATAATTGTATTGACTTATACAGATTAAGAATTATCCGTTTCTGTGTAACTTGGCTACTGTCAGTTTTCTGTGATTTGTGGTGCTAATTTATTCCATTTCTTCGAGATGTACGTAACCGCGCTAAGATGACACAGTTCCTGCGAGTCGGACTTTTTTAAGAATTCTCTTCGATAATTTTGAAGAATTTGAAAATCGATTTGCTGCTAAAGAGCATGCCAAAACTTTTAAATATACATGTTTACCCTAGTCCACGTATTTCTGACCAATTACGTATTTTCACTCCTTAGGATAAAGATCATAAAAAATAGTACTTATTTTTCCGTTTTGTGTCACTGTATTCTATAACTGCTCTACATGTTTCGTGACCACCATGCCACCTTAGGGAACATTTCAGTGTTAATATGGATGGCGAGTGGACCACTCATGGGGATTAAATGGCTCCTGAGGAGGTGGCATGCAGGTCACGAAATATTTAGGGCAGCTATAGAATAAAGTGGCACAAAAGAGAAAAATAAGTACTATTTTTTATGAGCTAAGCCATATAAAAAAGTCCGACAGCCTGCTATTTTAGCGCGGTTCCGTTCATATCCCTAGTCTGATTTGGAAAGATTAAAGTAGAAACAGTTATTATTTTGGTCCGACATTTCTTGAAATGATTTTATGGCCACATATAGGTGACAAAAAGCCCCGTACCCTTACCTGGCAGGGTCGACAAGGCTCCAACATCCACTTCTAGAAATACTTATTTCACAGTTTAATGCATTAAAAAATATTAATACGTTTCACATTTTCTTGTGTTATTTGACTATAATAATAATTCTGCAAATAAATGTAATTTTAAAAACAAAAACATCAAATTAATAAGTGAGCTAAACAACAACTGAAGTTTTAAGAACTTATTTATCCGATTGAGATCGTCTCATCCAAAGTTGTTTCTAAACCTTTTTTGTCGAAAATTTAGTAAGCTTTCGAATGATTACCTTCCACTTACCACGATTTCCCAACCGTTTTCGAGATATTAAGAGAATTAATGTTTCCCGTGGTCTAGTGGCTAGCGCCTCGGATTCATAAGCAAAGAGATGGTGGGTTCGATTCCCACCGGCGGCAGGAATTTTCTCATCCCACGGGTCATTGGGAAAATTCCTTGCTGCAACCTGGATGTCGGCGCTCATGGCCCAGATTTGTCGAAGCGCCGTAAAAAAATAAATTAAGAGAATTATAAAAACTTAATAAAACTGTTCTTGTCTATTAATAAAATATTTTATTCTAATCTTCAAACATAACAAAAATTTAAACATCTTTGTTTATATAAATTCCAAACATGTAGAAATTATTTTAACTGAATCCAATTAATTAAACAAATCCTTCCTTTATGTGAAATAAGCCCCTATGGAGGGGGAGTAGGAAACCAGTTTAAAGAAAGCACCCAAAGAATCCTACCATAGAAGAAGCTAGCTAAAGTATGCAACAGCAAGAGCTGTAAGTTAGATAAAACGACGGAAGATAAAACCCCTAGATATAACACATTACCTGTCTGAGCTGTCAGGAGGAAATAGAGCACCGTGCAGTCACAATGGAGGATAGTCTTGGCGAATCGATAAGTCCTCCATAGAGGTACAAGATTGTATTTCTAGTAATTCAATCTTCGCTGGCATATCTTTAGCAAGAATTAGTAAGAAATTAACATTCGAGAACGCGCGGTCCTATGAGTTCCATCGCGTCATGCAAAACTGACTTAGCGAAAAGTAGGAAGAGTCTCCTAAAGTCTTAGCTAGTCTCCTAAAGTCTCAGCTAGTCTCCTAAAGTCTCAGCTAGTCTCCTAAAGTCTCTGCTAGTCTCCTAAAGTCTTAGCTAGTCTGCTAAAGTCTCAGCTAGTCTCCTAAAGTCTCAGCTAGTCTCCTAAAGTCTCAGCTAGTCTCCTAAATTCGCCGAACCAAATATTTGGCGGACAAAAATCCCCCTTAGAAAATATCCTCAATGCATAACATATGTACTTGTTAAGTTATGATCATCTGTATTTCTTTACCCTTGATACCAAAATGTCCCTCTACCCTTAATCAGAGCAAAACATATGTGCGCGTAGAGTGGTGAAGATGGGACTTAACCATTATCGTGTGAAATTAAAAAAAATGTTAAGAATGGCTCCTATACGCATTAGCAAATTCATTGGTTTTAACTCGTAAATCAGTAAAAATTAGATATAAATATTTTTTCATCCTAAAACAACGAGTTACCATTTTCAAGCTTAATAAATAATGCAACTTTTGAAGAGGAGGCAAACCTCTAAGTCCAGAAATAGCTGATTAGGAAAATATCGAATAAGTTAAGAAAACACTAATATCAATATTATCCCTGGAATCACAACATGATAAAGCTGTTACAAATATCACAACGTGGGGTCAATATTATCCCTGGAATCACAACATGATAAAGCTGTTACAAATCTCACAACGTGGGGTCAATATTATCCCTGGAATCACAACATGATAAAGCTGTTACAAATCTCACAACGTGGGGTCAATATTAACCCTGGAATCACATGATAAAGCTGTTACAAATCTCACAACGTGGGGTCATATAAGACCCCATCTAGTCTTTCGCAATTCTTTTACAAATTTGGTGTTAGGTTTCTGAAATGGTATTTTAAGATGACTACCATGTATAATATAACAATTTATAACCAAATAATCTTAATTAATTGTAAAATGGAGGAGTGGGAAATCAAACATCAAAATACCACAAATTTAGACATAAGTTTATTTGAATACTTATCCTCTGAATATCAACATTAAATATAACGTTTTCTCCTATAATATTTTGTCTTTATGACTGCTAGAATAAAAAAATACTATGATATGTAAAATTGGTTTAAAAGGGGAAAACATATAGTGACTTGAATGTATGCACAATATAATGATCAAAAAAATAAAAATATTGTTATTCATTTATACATTTTCCTATATACTTTGCCAGTGTTCAGCACACAGACTCTTACTACACATTCCACAATGTGTTGCAGCTTTCCTGTCTTTTTTACGATCATAATCACCACATCGTATATATGGCCATACTCTTTTTCACTCGTATCACATACTTCACCAATTTCACTGTCTTCACTATCCAAAGCTTCTCCAAACTCTCTGTTTTTCTCTTCTACAATTTGGCAAAGTAACTCATTGTGAATTTCATCTTCAGTGCAAAATAATATATCGTTAGACATACTACATTCGATAAATAAAAATATTACATAAACCACAACGTGGGGTCGCCCGTGACCCGAAGGCTTTATATACGTTGACAGGGATAGGAATGAAAAAAGCCTGACTCTCTATTATGATCCCCTTGTCAGGACAGGAAGGTAGAGGATCGGACATGTTTAACAGCTGGAATGTGTAGGAAATAACAAATATTTTCAGAAGTCGGGGGTCACGGGTGACCCCACGTTGTGATTCCAGGGTTAAATGTTGTAGTCTTGCACATCTAGTCCTCCATTACAGAAGCAGACTCAAATATAAAATAATATGTAATAATTGAGGTAATAATAATATCATTCATGAAATAATAGAGACATTAAACATACAATTATATATATAAAAAATTAAATTTCCTCCTCAAATTAAATAACGTAAAATTTACAAGCACATAACCTGAAGATATAATGTATATATAACAAAATAATGCAAAATCATACAGACAAATTGGATTGAAAATGGCTTATAGCCGAAACGTTTCCACGACAAAAATTTAATTAAAATAAAAAAATTTGAAGACTTAATAAGCTGTTACGAACCACCTAGAACTAATAGCAATAGTTCACATCTATATGGCTCTTAGTATAGCTCTTAATTTACAAGGCAGCATTTCAATAACGGATGTTTCTTATTGGAAAATTACTGTAAATTCTAAAAATGTGGTCGTAATTTACAAGAAATTAAACAGAAATCCGGAAAACACAGTTTTTCATTAAAAAAAAAACGCCAGTTTTGGAAATAGACCAAACGTTTGAATAGCTCTGCTACATGTTGAGATAAGACTCTCTTTTTTGCGTACCTGAACTACAAATGAGGTGCAGAATAAACCCCCTAAAGTTATGACATCTCATTGCGGCACACCCTGTATATATATACACACACACACACATTCTTTATTTCGCTGAAGAGATAGTGTTCCGCTAATCGGATTCTGCTGGATAGTGAACTAGGCTTTTTGTTTAAAAAAAAATGTATTGTAGGGCCAAATTTTGTCAAAATTGGAAATGTTTTTAGCCTCCTAGGTATATATGAATGTAAATATATATAAAAATTATCACTTTTATATTCTATAGCTGATACCCGGCGTGCTATGCTACACCTACTAGCTGATACCCGGCGTGCTATGCTACACCTACTAGCTGATACCCGGCGTGCTATGCTACACCTACTAGCTGATACCCGGCGTGCTATGCTACACCTACTAGCTGATACCCGGCGTGCTATGCTACACCTACTAGCTGATACCCGGCGTGCTATGCTACACCTACCAGCTGATACCCGGCGTGCTATGCTACACCTACTAGCTGATACCCGGCGTGCTATGCTACACCTACTAGCTGATACCCGCCGTGCTATGCTACACCTACTTTCTACATCAATAAAAGCAAAAATAAATTAGAAACCCAATAATTAATATTAAAATCTAATAACGCAAATCTGTAACTATTTTGGTTCATTGTTTCCAACTCGTGATCTCCGAACTGTGAGTCATAGACGATTTTAACCTAGCCTATGACTCTCCCCGTGTCAAGACCTACCAGTGTTCCAAGTTTGGTCAAAATCGGTCAAACGGTGTGGATTTGTATAAGGAAAAAACATGCAGACAGACAGCTGGTAGACGTTTTTGACCTAGCCCACGAGAGTTCCTGTATCAAGACCTACCAGTGTTCCAAGTTTGGTCAAAATCGGTCAAACGGTGTGGATTTGTATTAGGAAAAAACATAAAGACAGATAGCTGGTAGACTTTTTTGACTTAGCCTACGAGAGTTCCCGTATCAAGACCTACCAGTGTTCCAAGTTTGGTCAAAATCGGTCAAACGGTGTGGATTTGTATTAGGAGAAAACATAAAGACAGATGGCTGGTAGACTTTTTTGACTTAGCCTACGAGAGTTTCCGTATCAAGACCTACCAGTGTTCCAAGTTTGGTCAAAATCGGTCAAACGGTGTGTATTTGTATAAGAAAAAACATACAGACAGACAGCTGGTAGACGTTTTTGACTTAGCCTACGAGAGTTCCCGTATCAAGACCTACCAGTGTTCCAAGTTTGGTCAAAATCGGTCAAACGGTGTGGATTTGTATAAGGAAAAAAACATACAGACAGACAGCTGGTAGACGTTTTTGACTTAGCCTACGAGAGTTCGCGTATCAAGACCTACCAGTGTTTCAAGTTTGGTCAAAATCGGTCAAACGGTGTGGATTTGTATATGGAACCAAGAGACAAACAGATAGACACGTGATTTTTTTATACTTATATGTATATATATATATATATATATATATATATATATATATATGTATATAGGTATTATATCTTAAGAGTCGGCTCTTAAAAATTTCTTTGTCATGTCGACATCAAAAGCGGGTTTCCTCCCGACGGATTGAGGCAGGAAACGCCAACTAAAAACACCAAATCCCTCCTTAGAGCACTCAATAAATTACCAAATAAATACGAGTTGCTACGATGGTAGAATGTAGAATCCTACAGAGAGAAGAGTTGGGCGTTGCTTCTATAAGATTGAACAATAGAAACGATGACAGCGCATCTACAAGGTGCAACTTGACACTTGCTGATTCTAGCATCTTGGTGTCCGCTCCCATCGCCTCCTATCTTCTCTTTTCATAATACACCATTCATCTATCTTCAATATAAAGCAAGGATTGTTTAGTAACCTTACTATTTCAAGATACTTACTTAAACAAACATCTTTAATTTGTCTATTGTTTTGGGTGGTTAGGGACATAATCTTGGATGCATGTGACAACATGATTATTCATTATATTTGATTTGGCAATGTGAAGTGATATTTACATGACTGTGGAGGACTTACACACTTAAGGGGTAGACACCTTGCAATTTTTTTTTTATTCTATAGGCTTAAATTCTTCCATAACTAACAGGGGCGTATATAAGGAGAGCTCCCCCCAAAATTTTGTTTTGGTGAGAACATTTCATGTAAAAAAAAGCCTATAACATCGAAAAATGTCTTCTAGATTTTCCCTGGTCTACTAGGTGTCCAGAAGACCTTAAAACTCACCATTTTACACTAAAATATTTAACATTTTCCCTACAACCCAAAAGCATAGGTGCTACCGGCCCCCCCCCCCCCGTGAAATTTCTTTCTATATACGCTACTAAAAGTGGATATCAAAATTGATATCCAAGAGTGTTTTTTTGGCAGAAACGTTTTTAAATTCCTTTACACTCACTGCCACCGGTCTTTCTTTACTGAATTTCAAAATTTAAAAGCTTTTTTCTTTTTTAACTTTCACATAAAAAAAAAAAATGATGGAAAATAAAAAGTAAAAAAATAATGAACATTAAACATTAATGTCGTTTTTCTCAAAACAATGTTTTACAAATTGGGTTCCACTTGTACTTATAAAACGAGTACCTATAAGATTATGAAATAGATTTTATTTTCGCACGAATTTCGCCCCAAAAAACATCTTCATGAAGTCTGCTGGTTAACGAACTTATCCTTTCAAATTATACGAAAGATTTTTGTACCAAATTTCATCAAAATCGGACCATTTTTCTGGCAGCTACAGCGTGAACAGACAAATATATATATATATGATTAATGAACAGTTTTCTCAGATTTATCCTCGATACCCCCAGGGATGCCCATATTTCACACCGGTATTCCGAGTTGAAGTGGCTATTTCCATCAATTCGACGACAATATTTCCTAGGTTCCTTCCTTTACCAAACCATTTCTTCCAAATCTCCTTCCTATATTTACAATCTCCTGCAGTTTAAATCTGCTGTCCATTCCCGTGGTACCCGCTCCCGTCCCTCCGATCTCTATCCTCCCACTCATAAAACAGCCTTCTTCGACCGTTCCTTCATCTCCCGAGCCTCCTCCTTCTGGAACTCTATCCCTCTTTCCATTCGACACTCTCCTTCCTTACCTGTCTTTAAATCCCGCCTCTTTGCTTTTCTCCTATCCTCCCAGGAAGACGCTTCTTAAAATTTCACCACCAGGAAGACCTGATTACCTTTGTAAATTATATTGCTGTTTTTTTCTCGTGTTTATGCATTTTCCTAGTTTATATCTTTTTATAGCCCCCATTCCTTTAATATTTATTCAACTTTTTAATATTTATTTGTTTATTTAAACTCTTTAATTTTATTCCCATCCCCCTCTGAACATTGTATCATCATTGCCCCATTCCAATGAATGTACATATTTACTTATATTTCATTTTATTATTTAAGGCTTCACATATAATATTTGTGTTAGTTGCTTTTTTTGTTTTGTTCTTTTATACTTTTGTTTTTCTTTATTCATATTTATATTTTTAGGTTAAATTTCTTTATTGTTTATTTTGTACTTATTTTTATTCTTATGGGACGAAGTCCCAGAATAAAGTTTTTTTTTCATTCATTCATTCATTCATTCATTCATTCATTATATATATATATATATATATATATATATATATATATATAGAGAGAGAGAGACATATATAAATTTTAACCAACGGTATTTTAGAGAACCATGGGTTCATAAACGTGTAAGATTCGGATTTTGTCATGAGGTCAACCTCATAAGCGGTTTTCCCCCCTATGGAGGAACCGCGCTAAAATGCTGTAAAAAACTCATTTTACGGCAACCTGCATTGATAATTTTGTGGCGTTTGAAAATTTAATTTTTCCTTTTATATCACCAGGTTAATCTTAAAAGAACATAAATGCACTTAATCTTCCACTGAAGTCAACAAAATATTTTTATATAATTCAGTATTTAAAACTCAGTTTATGTGTTCTTCCTTAAGTATAAATCATATCTAGACATTAATCCTTTGGAGAATCTATTTATTTATTATTTTGTTGATTAGTTTATATTATTGTTTATATCTATGGATTAGTTTATCGCACAAGAACGTAGAAATTAGGATAATATTTTTAGCTGTTTATGTAACTAAGACGTAGCAAGAAGTTTAATCTGCCTTTTACTGCTTCAGATGCAAGAAGGCTAAGGTTGTAAATTACTAAACCCTCGAGATTAAACTGCTTTATTGTGTTGCAAGCTTCCTTTCAACGTCGGGGGATTGATTTAGTGCAACAAGAACACTGTTTTGTGCAGTTTAATTATTATCAGAATTGCGACCTGAGATACCCCTAGTGCTTATGCTTAGGATTCAAAATGGTGACACTCAGCTCTGCAGATTTTCTCAATTTGGACGTGAGCAATGTATGGTGAAAAGATACACACACAGGAGGAAGTGATTTCAACGAGGCTTCGTATTGGGCACTACTGCCATTTGCGCGTCGGGTCTGCGCGATGGACTTTGTATGTTTGAATATGGCAACTATGCAACTCACAAAATTACTCTGTAATCCATTAGATTAAGAAATGGGTTCCTGATAAATCTATCGCGGATGAACCGCACTGTTGTGCCACTTTACATAACTGTCTGTTTGAACACCAGACCCATGAGTGACGAACCACGAAAGAGCAGTGAGGTTCCGCTCACGTATACAAGTTGGATTATCAATCAAGTTCGCCAACGGCCATAGCCACGTTGAGTCCACCGGTTCCCGAATATCACCGAAGTTAAGCAACGTTGGACGTGGCCAGTACCTGAATGGGTGACCAACCACGTTCTGTTGGCATCATAAAAGGTTGGGAACCTGTAGATAGCCTGGTGTTAATAGCCCAAGTGTTGATACGCCGTTAAACACACAAAAAAAAAAATCAATGAAGTCCTTTCCAAAATAAAGATATTTGGCTCTCCAAGTGCCGTACGCATGCATATCTACATAAAATTCTACAACATACCGGGTCAGTCCCATGGAATGAAGATATCTTTTAAGGAGAGCTGTTATCAGTCTTAACTTAGTCTTGCACAAATTAAGAAGAGCCTCTTCTTCTCTACGAAAATAAGAAATTGCTTTGCACGTGTCCTGGTACTGTGGAATCACTTTCTCTTGTGTTCAGCTTTAGCTTATCTCCGAACGCTTTGTCCGACTACTGCCGGTTCTACCAATCATAGGGCTTCCGGTAGTTTGCCTTTTCGTTCCCCTGGATGCCAGAATGTCCCGGAACCCAGTTTAGCTTGACCCTTTGTCGTCCAGGCTGTTTTGGAGTAAGGGAGAGATCTTAGACCCACAAACGTTGCCCCTGTTGTTTGAACAGAAAGCCATTGCTAACGCTTCGCTTGAAGGTCACTGCAGCAGATCTCTGAGCCACTGCCTGCTGAGTCGGCTTGATGAAAGAGTGTACTTCAGGATTGGGCTTGGACTTGTTGCAAGCAAATTTCATTATTCCTCTGATCCGACTTTTTGAGGCCCTATTTCAAGAAAAATGCATAACTCTAAGTAAGTAATACTTAAATTCTTGTACGAAGACCACAGCTTATTTCATTCTTCCGCTATTTCCACTGAAATGCAACCAATCCATATAGCTAATTCTTGCCTATTATTTTGCAATATTGTACTAAAGTTTGTGCTGCACCAATCCCTAGAGAGTATGTGCTGACAGCAGCGGCGATAACGAGGAGCTAGCTGGTTTCGGAGTAGAAGTTTGTTCTCGTCCTGTGGCTAGCCTCCATTAACTTAGTTTCGTCCGACCTCCTTGTCTTGAATTTAAAACCAACTCTTCCCCTTCCGTATAACCAATTCTCCCGCCTCTTCTGGATAACGAACTGTACAGCGAGATTTTATCCCTATATATCACCTAATGCAGAGGTATTCATTCAAAAAATACGGTTCCCAGGCGTCATTTAGACAAATTGGAACAAATACAGTTCTGTCGGCGTTTGCTTTAGAATCCATAAAGATTATAAGACATTTTCACAAATTCTATCATGAATGCAATTTCGCTAGCTAATAAGTAGTCTCAATAGCTTTTAAAGTGCTAAATGTGTATCTGGAAGCTTTTTAAAGCAAAAAAAAAGTAGCAGTACGATTTGCAAAAAAAATAAAACGCAAACAAAAAAAGTCCGTCACGCAGGAGCTGCATAACTAAGCACTTTCCTCAGAATTTGGGTAGTGTAGACTGCTTTCCAGAACAATTTGCTTAAAATATCCTACATAAATAAAATAAAAACGTGAATAGTTCTCATTTTGTAATGAGTAACTGATCAATTATTAATTTGCATCCAGAGTTATGTTTACACATGGTACCTACTACACTACGTAATAAATACAAAAATCCTCATATTATCGTATTTTGATCTAACGCAGGAACAGGATACAGTCACTCTATTGGTAGAAAGCGCTCCTTGCGGCGGCTTTGTGAACCTACGTCTGCCGGCTTTTCTATTCAAATATATTACAAATTGAACCCCCGCTTTCCGATTGACCGATTCAGCTCATTTTTACAACACTTCTTTCTCACGAGTTACCCACGACGTATACAGCGTTTCGTTACAATACAGCAGAAATTACGACCGGTATGAGTATATTAGGAATTTGGGTCCGGAGTAAACCCCCCCTTCTAATGAACCGATTTAGTTTCTTTTTACAACACATATTTACCTGTAGATTACCACTACGAATACCGAGTTTCGTCGAAATATACCAAAAATCACGGCTGGTAGTGGCGAATTGGTATTGTGGGTCCGGAGTAAACCCCCCCTCCTAATGAACCGATTTCGTTTATTTTTACAACACATATTTACCTGTGGATTAGCACTACGAATACCGAGTTTCGTCGAAATATACCAAAAATCACGGCTGGTAGTGGCGAATTGGTATTGTGGGTCCCGAGTAAACCCCCCCTTCTAATGAACCGATTTAGTTCATTTTTATATCTCACTTTTCCCTCTATATTAACACTACGAATACCAAGTTTCGTTGAAATATAACAAATATTACGGCTGACATAGTCAAATAAGTGTTTTGGGTTCGGGGTAAACCCCCCCTTCCGGTGGACCGACTTTGGTGGTTAACGAACTCGTTCAATCGTTTGCTAATTGAATGCTATATACCAAGTTTCGTAACGAAAAAACAAAAACTCTGGCCGCTATCGTGTTAACAGACACATATATATATATGCATATATATATATATATATATATAGATATATATAAATTTTAACGGGGGTCATTTTCGGTGTCTACTAGGTAGGATCGATAAAGATTTGAAGAAATTTTTCAAAAATTCCGTCATGAGTCCAACCTCAATAGCTACTTTCCTTCGGAGGAAAGTGCTAAAACGATTTACGCTAAGATGACGACGATCAAAGGAGTTGGATATTTCACTTATTAGATGAGACATATCATAACACTGATCGCTAATTTTTTCTTCTCAATGAATCTAATTAGTAAATTTAGTGTAGTTTTTCATTTTGAATTTAGATATCATCGATACAAGTTCAAAATATCGAATGTCAAATTCACCACTTTCCAGAGTGAAAAAATGTTTATTCATTACTTTGCTTTTGTCAAATAGTCTGCAGATTCGACCTTATGACAGTGGCTATTTTCCCATTTCTTTGAGTGAAGTTAGGTTCGAGAGTGTCCCCTAGATCAGTCCAACAGTAGTATAGATTCAAAATGAAAAATGCGTTAATTTTTCATTTGCTTCGAAGATATTTAGTCAGAATTTTTACATCCGGCACAGTAACCTTTTTTAAATCTGATTACAGCGTTTTTTACCGTCCCTACCATGTCAAACTATCGAATGTGCAAAAACCCATTTTCTTATTCGAGACTTTGCTCTGAGATTGTAGACGATTCGGCTTGCCGTAAATTGTCGCAA
Organism: Gonocerus acuteangulatus; assembly: GCA_946811695.1. NCBI lineage: Eukaryota > Metazoa > Arthropoda > Insecta > Hemiptera > Coreidae > Gonocerus > Gonocerus acuteangulatus. The sequence continues at coordinate 73,434,521 of OX328130.1, read as the reverse complement.
CTTTGACCCCTTAAGAATAGCCTTTATGCCTTAAAGAAAGTATCGAATAAGACCATTTTTCAATATATTACTCCGATTGAATATGTTCGTTCTCTAGTTCGCTCCGATTTGCATATTCGATAGTTTGACATGGTAGGGACGATATGTAGTAATTTTATCCGAGCTGTATTTAAGGATATTGTACTTGTAACATTATGCTGAAACACCATAAAACAAGGCTTTCTATTCTATGTTATTCCCCTTAATTAAATGTAAAAAGTCTCTCTTTGTTTCCTGTCAAGTAGTACTGATAGTCTGTATCTTGAAGCATTGTCTGCCTGGCTGAGGAGTATCTTCTGCAAGTATTGAAAATGTGGGCGATGTCTTCTACTTCATTGCGGGTCTTACAGAGCGGGCTGTCAGCAAGCTTCATCCTGTGCAGATATGCCTGAGTCCTGGCGTGGCCGATCCGTAGCCTGGTCAGGGTGACGAAGTCCCGGCGGTGGGGGAGCGACTGTTTGTAAGGTGCAAACCATGGGGATAAGGATACGATGGGTTGGATGTCTTCCTTTGGCAGCTGACGTCTCGGAGTATAACAGCTGCCATTCTTCAACCATCTTCATTTTGACCAATCTTATAAAGTCAGATTGCGGCGGAGATGACATTTCTTCGATGCAGGAGGTGAATGCTTTATCCAAGGCGTCGGAAATTTTGTTGCTTCTTATTCCGATGTGACCCGGAACCTATTAATCCTATGTGACCCGGGACCCGTTATTCCTATGTGATCCGGGACTAGTTATTCCTATGTGACCCAAAACCAATTAGTCCTATCTGACCCCGGACCCATTACTCCTATATGACCCGGGATCCGTTATTCCTATGTGATCCGGGACCCATTACTCCGATGTGACCCCGGACCCGTTATTCCTATGTGATCTGGGACCCATTACTCCTATGTCATCCGGGACCTGTTATTCCTATGTGACCCGAAACCAGTTATTTCTATGTGACCCGGGACCCAAACCTGAGAAATATGTGCATAGTAAACAAAGTAAACTCTTGGTATTGCAGACCCGGTGCAACCACTAAAGAGTTAAATTGACAAAACAGCTATACAATAGCATTTGTTATAAAAACAACAACTAAAGTAAAAATAATACAAAACAAAGATAAATTGGTTCCCATAATAATAAAATAGCACCTAAGAGATATTTATCTTGGTGTTACTAAAGGAATGGCGTGTTTTCTGTTCGTGATTGTAGCCATTAAAACGAGACAAGTTTAATAAAATCACTCTCCTACACAATAAATAACCCAGGAGTTTTGTTGATGTTAGCTATAGAAAAACAATCATTATAATTGTGTCGGATCGTCGATTTTTTTTCGTTTTTATTTGTTTGCTACTGTCATTAGTGTCCTAAAATTAGTCCTCAACGATCAGCCTCTTGGTTTTATTTTTCTATATCAGTTTTTTTATAACGCGAGCCAACAGGTTTAATCGGATCACCGTGAAGACAGGAAAAAAAAACAGGTTTAGGATTGGTGGAAAATGTCAATAAAATGTAATGTAGATTTCCAGATTACAGCTGGATTGCTATCGGATGAAATTACAGGAGTTTACAGTGCTTTTTGTAGCCTTCATGTGATATTTTATTGTATTAATAGAAAAAAATATTGCTGAACCACTCAGATATCTTATAGATTGTATTTTTTGGCAATAAACTGCAAGATTATGATTGCCCGAGGTTTTAAATTGTTTTAAATTATTTGCTTCTTTTAAATCTGTAAAAACCTGTAAATGTTAGATCTCTAATAAGCTGTAAATGTGGTAATTGCTGCATTAATATTGCTTAATAAGAATAGTGACAGATTAAAAATATATGAACGTTAGTTTGTAAAAAAATTATTAACATATCAATAAGGACTTAAAATAATACTTTTTTATCTCTTCATATTTTGTTGAATATATATTCTTCTACAAGTCAAATCATTTTTATTTATTTGTTTTTCTTTCTTTCTTTTTAGATGTGTATATTTATCTTTTCTGTTTTTGTCCTTGTTTTATTTTTAATTTTTTACATATTTTTACAGCTGTCTGCTTATTTAATTTTTTGTCTTCTTTTTTTTTTTTAGATTTTTTATTTGTACACTCTGATTATTATTTCCTCTGATTCTCATGATTATTGATTGTATGAGTATGAAAAAATAAAAATTATAAAATAACTTTTTGGATTTAATTTTCTTCTTTTTTTTTAAGTTTTCTTTTAACTCTTATTTTTCAACTTAAAAAATAAAAGTCTTAAAGTTATTAAAGTTTTAATTGTTTATTAAAATAATTAATAGTAAAAAGATCAAAGGAATAAATTAAAGCTACTTATGTTTATTTTTTGTTTTGTCTCAACAAATATATTTCAGTAAGTAAACAAAAATAAATTTTTAAACAAAAACATTTAACTTATTTTTATCTTATTCAACCCTAAAATTCTTGATTAAAATACTTAAAACTTTTATTTCATTTAAAAAAAAATATAAGTATTACTTTAAATATTATTTTCTAGTACCTAATTTTAGATGTTTCTAAATAACTTTTACTCTTAAAACTTTCAAATAAATCTTTTACTGTTATTTTTTAACTTATAAAATAAAAGGTTATTTTTAACAGTTAATTTTAACTTTTTAGATAAAAAATAACTGTTTCAATACCTGGGGTTTTTAATTAACAAACCAGTCCCATTACGGGTCGGCGTTTACTTCGGACCCAAATTATTTATTAACCAGTACCGTTTGTAATTTTTACCTTGTTGCTGTGAAACTCAGCATACACCGTGCCAACCTATTGTGCAACCAGTTGTTGCGAAAGCAAGCAAAATCTTTCCATTTGGGTTGGCCACACTCCAATTCGAAATGTAAATATACACATGGGATGCATAATTTTTATTCTACTCCCGAGAACTAGCTATATTGCATCTGAAAGTAATAGTTAAGTTTTTACAAGAAATAATACTTTTTTTTTGTTGATTAAAAATAAATTATATGAGTTTTATTTTCGTACGAATGTGGAGTTTGCATTCATAAAAGGATTACACAGGTCCACAACAAAAAAAAAAGTGGTTTGTGCGGGGTGTCGGACACATTTTTTCTGACGTATTTTTTACCGCTGAACATGAATCTGAAGTCATAATTGGGGGTTAATCAGCAAAAAACGGAGAAAAGTGGAAAAAAAAATCGATAACAATTTTTATCGATTTTTTTTCACTTTTCTCCGTTTTTTGCTAATTAACCCCCAATTATGACTTCAGATTCGTGTTCAGCGGTAAAAAATACGTCAGAAAAAATGTGTCCGACACCCCGCACAAACCACTTTTTTTTTTGTGGTACGGTGGTTTTATCGATTTTTTCATTAAGCTCCGTTTTTTGCTGATTAACCCCCAATTATGACTTCAGATTCGTGTTCAGCGGTAAAAAATGTGTCGGAAAAAATGTGTCCGGTACCCAGCACAAACCACTTTTCTTTTTTTTTTTTGTGGACCTGTGTTATTGAATAGTGTGTTCAAATCTTCATCTTCTTACCTGCTAGATAAAAAGAATCACTCCTGTACAAATCTATATAAGATATGACTGGACGAGTTCGATAACCAGAAGAACGTGTACACCTCAAAGGGGGGATTAAAAGAACTAATATGCCCATAACGGTCGAACTGTTATTTTCGAACGAATTCCGCCCTAAGTTGTGCACATCAAATGAGACACACAATTGGTCCATAAGGAATCAGGCCCCATTAAAAAAATTCACTCCTGCACCATGGATGTTGTCGTTAGTAAAAAAAAACAAAAACAAATTAATTCGCCGTCATTTTTTGTATATCCTTCCAGGGAAACGCGATGGATATCACATTCAACTAACAAGGAACACGAAGAAAATTAGAATGTGTTAGTTTTCTGGGGTTTAATACAGTACAAAATTAAATTTTAAAATAAGATCCGTCACGGAGGAGCTGTATAACTAAGCGCATTCCTCATTAGAGATTTTAGTTAATTTATCCAAAGTGAAGAAGAAGAAGATGACCCGGTGCCGTAAGCGTTAAGGGGTGAGCACTTAACAATCCGTGCCAAAGGGTTCGATTCCCTCTAGGGGTGGTGGCTTTTCTTTAGAAAAAAGAAAAGGCATCAGCCCTATCCGGACTTGAAAAGGGTGGTAATCTATTGGCAAACCGTCCTAAAATTCGTAGTTAATAATAAATGGACGTTAAAATCTAATAATAATAAGACGATTTTTAAGAACAATAAAAATGCATTTATTGAATTTAAAAAAATCTTAATTAATGTGGCGTGAAATACCTTTCTTGTTGAGAAATATGCACCTGATTCGCATAACTTGTTTTTTATTGTATTTTTTTTGTAGAAAGAATACTTATAATTCTATTATAAATTGTTGTAAAAAGGTTTACGACTTAATTATTCACGAGTGACTCATTCTCTAGCTATTTATCTCTGTTTACATGATAATGAAAATAACTAAGACAAGAGCGAACGTTATCTTTCTTATCATAAGATTGTGCTAAAATTATTCAATCTTGAGAATAGGATTGAATTTTTTTTAATGTCTGCATTATGTTACTCATATTCGACGCTAGATTGTGCAGAAATGTGAACTCTGTTATGGAAGAACAAAGAAATATTACTACCTATTTTTTAAACAGATTATTTTATTGTTGGTTTTAAAACATTTCTTCAAATTTTCGTCAGAAAATAATTATAAACGTCCAACATTTAGGAACTGTTTAAACTTGTGTGATTTGGAAAATTTAAGATATAAATATTTCGCCTACAACTAAATGAAACTCACATTTTCAAAAGTAAAAATACCGTTTTTGGCGAAAGAGGTGACCCTAAAAACATTTATGACATCCTTTTAGCACTTTCCTCCGAAGGAAAGTAGCTATTGAGGTTGGACTCATGACGGAATTTTTATATATAATGCTATATACCAAGTTTCGTGACGAAAAAACAAAAAATCTGGCCGCTATCGTGTTAACAGACATATATATATATATATATATATATATATATATATATATATATATATATATGTGTGTGTGTGTCTGTTAACACGATAGCGGCCAGAGTTTTTGTTTTTTCGTCACGAAACTTGGTATATAGCATTCAATTAGCAAACGATTGAACGAGTTCGTTAACCACCAAAGTCGGTCCACCGGAAGGGGGGGTTTACCCCGAACCCAAAACACTAATTTGACTATGTCAGCCGTAATATTTGTTTTATTTCAACGGAACTTGGTACCCGTAGTGGTAATATAGAGAGAAAAGTGAGATATAAAAATGAACTAAATCGGTTCATTAGAAGGGGGGGTTTACTCCTGACCCACAATACCAATACCGCCACTACCAGCCGTGATTTTTGGTATATTTCGACGAAACTAGGTATTCGTAGTGGTAATCTACAGGTAAATATGTGTTGTAAAAATAAACTAAATCGGTTCATTAGAAGGGGGGGGGGTTTACTCCGGACCCAAATTCCTAATATACTCATACCCTGTCAATTCTGTCAAGTCTGTCTGCCATTTTTAATCAGCAAAAAACATGTTCCGGTGGACGGATCATGTCGGTTAACGGACAACGCATCTGATAAATTTATCAAGATATTTTGGACAAATATTTTTGAAAAATGTATTTTTGATTAATTAATTCTCAATTAGCTCAAATAGTCTCCCTTTTTATTTTTCATTAAATACTAATTTATTGTACAACAAACTACTGTTTTTTCTGGAAAAAATAACAACAACAAAAAAAAGTATTGTATATTGCATACATTTAAAAATTATATTTTTAGTCGAAAATTTGAGATATTTTACAACGTATTTTGGAAAATTCATGCACAAAAAGGTTGAATTTTTTTTTATACTCCCCAAAGTCTGACTTGTTCTATTATATACGCACGAAGACAAAAAAAAATTGTTAAATGAAGCACATATGGTTAAAACACTAAAGAAGTTGGGGGTTTCTAGACCCCCCCTCTTCGGAAATGTTCGGGGTCTGAGCACTTTAAGCATCCTAGGGTAAAGTCTTCAGAACTCCTTGCTCTGGGACGTGGGTTCGATTCCCTCTTTATCAAGGCTTGAAAAAAAAAAATGATATTTTTAAGTACAGTTTATAATATAAATTCGTAAATATAACCTAATTATGCCCGTTATTGTAATAAGAAATCATTAACATTGGAAGGAATGTAGGACTGGAATGTGAAGGTCACGGCGCATATTTCCCTATGGACGTTTAAACAAAACGCCGAACCATTTGTATGATGTAACAGCACTCAAATAGTGTAGTAATTCCAATACAGTGTACACAAACACATTAGCGGCACCGTCTACAATCTTCAAAACAGCTGTTCAATCTTTTCAATACTTCAATCATACCGTCCCTGTCTCTTTGCTATAGAAAAAGTCCGTCACGCAGCAGCTGCATAACTAAGCACTTTCCTCAGAATTTGGGTAGTGTAGACTGCTTTCCAGAACAATTTGCTTAAAATATCCTACATAAATAAAATAAAAACATGAATAGTTCTCTTTTAAATTTGTAATGAGTAACTGATCAATTATTAATTTGCTTCCAGAGTTATGTTTACACATGTTACCTATTACACTACGTAATAAATACAAAAAACCTCATATTATCGTATTTTGATCTAACGCAGGAACAGGATATAGTCCCTCTAGTGGTAGAAAGCGCTCCTTGCGGCGGCTTTGTGAACCTACATCTGGCGGGCTTTTCTATTGAAATATATTACAAATTAAACCCCGCTTTCCGATTGACCGATTCAGCTCATTTTTACAACACTTCTTTCTCATGAGTTACCCACGACTTATTCCGCGTTTCGTTACAATACAGCAGAGATTACGACCGGTATGAGTATATTAGGAATTTGGGTCCGGAGTAAACCCACCCCCCTTCTAATGAACCGATTTAGTTTATTTTTACAACACATATTTACCTGTAGATTACCACTACGAATACCTAGTTTCGTCGAAATATACCAAAAATCACGGCTGGTAGTGGCGGTATTGGTATTGTGGGTCCGGAGTAACCCCCCCCCCCCCCCTCCTAATGAACCGATTTAGTTTATTTTTACAACACATATTTACCTGTGGATTACCACTACGAATATCGAGTTTCGTCGAAATATACCAAAAATCACGGCTGGTAGTGGCGAATTGGTATTGTGGGTCCGGAGTAAACCCCCCTCCTAATGAACCGATTTAGTTCATTTTTACATCTCACTTTTGTCTCTATATTACCACTACGAATACCAAGTTTCGTTGAAATATAACAAATATTACGGCTGACATGGTCAAATTAGTGTTTTGGTTTCGGGGTAAACTCCCCCTTCCGGTAGACCGACTTTGGTGGTTAACGAACTCACTGGTGGTTAAATCATTTGCTAACTGAATGCTATATACCAAGTTTATTGACGAAAAAAACAAAAACTCTGGCCGCTATCGTGTTAACAGACACACACACACACACACACACACACATATATATATATATATATATATATATATATATATATATATATCATCTACCAGTACTGTATCATCCCCCTGGGCCCGTCTGGCTTGTTCGGGAATCATGTATGACTATTGACGTTGGTTCCCTTTTATCTCATTATTTTTTCCTTCGTCATTTTCATTTTTTTGTTCCTTTTTCAACGAATTGTACTACAAACCACAGAAAATCTTGGTAACTGTCGCGTTTATGTAACTCATTACGGCGAACAAGTGGTTACAAGTGATTCGTTCCCTTCAACATTGGATACAAAGCATAAAACGTTGAGAACATACGTTCTAAGGGGAGTTTGTTAATATGTTTCATCAGGAAGTCGTGTGTCTTCCTACACGCCCAGTCTGCCGTATTTTTTGCCTGCTGTCAACGGAACGGGGACAAAAGCCACGCTGCCCTTGGCGTTCCTGCATTCAGCCGATAACACCTGTCCCATTCATAATAATTCCATGACACCCCCAGCTGTGCGTTATTCCAAGCAGTATACTACAATTCTTAGTTGGATTCACAGACAGTTTCAATAGTCTCCTACTGGGGTTTCATTCATGCCCGTTGACGTCTACTAGAGGGATTCAGTGAATTCTACAATAGAATTACAATCTGGACTCTACCCTACAACTTTGTTTGTAAAAAATGTCTCAATGAGTTAGTGAATGACATTTCTGGACTATTGTTTCATTTCAATTTGGAAAACGAATGGTGAGAATGATAAACAACAAAGAAACCATGTTGGTGAATCGTACAAAAAACAAATCTTGTATAGAAACTCTACAACAATACACTGTTGTAGATGTTGTTTCATTCAACATTTTGTCAGATTAGCAAAAAGTCCAGATCATAAAGAAAACTATATTCATTAATAAAATGTACCACTTGAAACAAATTTTGGTAATGCCTAGGCATATGCATCGCCATTAATCTTTCACTCCCTAGGGTGGAAACCCGCTTATCCGACTAAGAAAGTTAACCTTTCATGAACCGATAGATCTCGAAATTAACCGTGATTCAAATATATATATATATATATATATATATATATATATATATATATATATATATATATATAGGGGGATGATACAGTAGAGGTAGCTGATTCTTGACTATACGTCACATCATATCATATGATCCGGCCGCATGATTGCACCCTTTTCAAAGAGAGCTTAGAGACGGTCTGATACCCCGAATCCAAACCTGAAACAACAACACTCTTCTCAACAAGATGTTTACGGGAGCCCGGGTTCTAGACTCAACAGCTCTAGAAAATGACTCGAATATTATAGTACATGTAGTAATAGTATCGCCGAGCTATCTACAAGTTGTCACCCATATAGAATGCAAACAGCGCGTGGTCGATCACCCATTCAGGTTCTGGCCGCGCCTGACGTTATTTAACTTCGGTGATCAACGTGAACCGTTACACGCAACGTGGCTATTAGCTGTTAATTTTTATTAACAAACTGAATATCTGTGCAAAAAAATGAACCACCTTGAAATCAGCAAATGTTGGAAACTGCTAATAAACATGAACTCTCTTCAGAAATAGGAATTAATAGTTTCTAGTAGAGCAATGTTAACTAGATAGTAGTTAAACATTTAGTTAACTGTTCCAATTAGCTAACCCTGCTGAAGATTAATTTTGAAAATTTTATTTTCCTTTTAGCACTTTCCTCCGAAGGAAAGTAGCTATTGAGGTTGCACTCATGACGGAATTTTTAAAAAATTTCCTCAAATCTTTATCCATCCTACCTAGTAGACACCGAAAATGACCCCCGTTAAAATTTATATATAAATATATATATATATATATATATATATATATATATATATATATATATATATATATATATATATATATATGCATGTCTGTTCGCCTTCCTACAAGCTCAAAAATAGTCCGATTTTCATGGAATTCAGTATGTATGGTTTAAAAGTCCAAGTTCTTTAACCATGAGAATCCTCCTACCATTTTATCTGTTTTATGGATGGAATTTGTGTGAAAAACGCTACTTTAACGTTTAAAATATTTAATGTTAGATTTAACAAAAAAATAAAACAAATAATTAAAGAATTCAAATGTTTGATATGCACATTGCACAGGTGTTGGAAGCTAGATTTTTATTGTTTTTTCCGAATTTGTATTTAAGACAGTAACTCTTCAACTAAATAAATAAAAATAAGCCCAAGCTTCCAGGTAAACATTTATAGTTTTTTTTCACTTTTGTGAATTTTTTTTTTTTTTTTTTTATAGATTTTTCTATATATTTTTTTCCCTTGATATTGGACAGGAAATCTGTTTACGTATAAATCGCCTATTCGAAATGTTAATAATCTGCCTTTTATAATGGTTCTAAAATATGGAATTTTTGCTAGGGCGGTCTCCTTCAGAATATTCTTTGCTTAAAATTCGGATGTCTCAGTTTCAGGACCTTGGAAGAGAAAGCCCCCGCACCATACTTCTCAAGCCAAACATTTACTCCGCCAACTCAAAATTCACTTTCAAAAACTATTGATATACCCTACAACTTGACGTTGAAAAAAGAGGCCAAGTTCCAGGTCCCTCCCAAAACAGTTAGCCTACGAAAGTTATGATATCATAGTATTGGGCCAGGTTTTAGGCTCTTAATACCTTGTCATGAACCTAATTATACCCTCTCACTTATTTCTACAATTCAAACTCGGCCAGTTTTCGACAACTTACGTACGGCCGTGGCCGCTTTAACTTACATAAAGTTCATAAAAATCCGATCGTTTTAAGTCATTAAAGAGCTTATAATAATCTTGAATCGTTACCCGAATGGCAGACATTTTATAATAAATCCGATCGTGTTAGTGGTCTAAAATAAGTGAGAGGGTACTATTAGGTTCTTGACAAGGTATTAAGAGCCTAAAACTTGGCCCAATACGTTAGTTTTTTTTTGGGGGGGGGATTCTTTTTCTATTCCAGGCATTTCCAATGATACAAGAAATATTTACAGAAACGCGCTAAGATGACACAATTCCTGCTAGTATGACTTTTCACAAACAGCTTAAGTGAAAGGCTCTCCTGTCATGACATAGCCCGCATCCTTGTTAGATGTATTCTCTAAAGCTGTCGAAGTCCCTTTTGCTGCTGTTGATGATGATGTCGATGGAAGATAGCTTTGCCGGCGGAAGTGCTGTCACTCGATAGCAGACTTCCGGAAGTTGGTAATTCTACTTTCCGCCTCCTGTTCGCTAGGCCATTTCCCTTCAGGTGAACAATGACTAGCTCAACATTATTCTTGTTGTGTTAGGTAACACTGTTTTCTGGTTATATGTTAATAAATATTGCATTGATATTTCATTTACAACGTAAAATATTGAAATATTATCCGTTAATCCAAGTAAATCCATTTAATAAAAGTCCGTCACGCAGGAGCTGCATAACTAAGCACTTTCCTCAGAATTTGGGTAGTGTAGACTGCTTTCCAGAACAATTTGCTTAAAATATCCTACATAAATAAAATAAAAACATGAATAGTTCTCTTTTAATTTTGTAATGAGTAACTGATAAATTATTAATTTGCTTCCAGAGTTATGTTTACACATGGTACCTACTACACTACGTAATAAATACAAAAAACCTCATATTATCGTATTTTGATCTAACGCAGGAACCGGAAACAGTCCCTCCTTGCGGCGCCTTTGTGAACCTACGTCTAGCTGCCTTTTCTATTGAAATATATTACAAAGTAAACCCCCCTTTCCGATTGACCGATTCAGCTCATTTTTACAACACTTCTTTCTCATGAGTTACCCACGACGTATACCGCGTTTCGTTACAATAAAGCAGAAATTACGACCAGTATGAGTATATTAGTAATTTGGGTCCGGAGTAAACCCCCCCCCCCCCCTCCTAAAGAACCGATTTAGTTTATTTTTACAACACATATTTACCTGTAGGTTACCACTACGAATACCGAGTTTCGTCGAAATATACCAAAAATCACGGTTGGTAGTGGCGAATTGGTATTGTGGGTCCGGAGTAAACCCCCCTCCTAATGAACCGATTTAGTTTATTTTTACAACACATATTTACCTGTAGATTACCACTATGAATACCGAGTTTCGTCAAAATATACCAAAAATCACAGCTGGTAGTGGCGAATTGGTATTGTCGGTCCGGAGTAAACCCCCCCTCCTTATGAACCGATTTAGTTCATTTTTATATCTCACTTTTCTCTCTATATTACCACTACGAATACCAAGTTTCGTTGAAATATAACGAAAACTACGGCTGGCATGGTCAAATTAGTGTTTTGGGTTCGGGGTAAACCCCCCCTTCCGGTGGACCGATTTTGGTGGTTAACGAACTCGTTCAATCGTTTGCTAATTGAATGCTATATACCAAGATTCGTGACGAAAAAACAAAAACTCTGGCCGCTATCGTGTTAACAGACATATATATATATATATATATATATATATATATATATATATATATATATATATATATAGATATATATAAATTTTAACGGGGGTCATTTTCGGTGTCTACTAGGTAGGATCGATAAAGATTTGAAGAAATTTTTGAAAAATTCCGTCATGTGTCCAACCTCAATAGCTACTTTCCTTCGGAGGAAAGTGCTAAAAGTAAGCTGTGGTATTGGTTTACTGAAAGCAATTGTACTATGTACAATTTTCTTCTTAATGACCTCGTTACTATGTAGATGATCTTCAGTTTTGACGTGGCCCTCGTTAAGACTACAAGAAAAGAACAAACAAATCACGATGTTTTGGTTACCTGGATATGAAGGCATTTCATAGACTTACTAGCAAAAACTGCAGCTCAAGGACCTCTACCTGACGTGAACATAATAAAATCCTCTGACCGCAAATTAGCCAAAAATAAGACATTTAATGACTGACCATTATTACCTGACTCTCCCCTTTGTCCTTTTGTTGATCTTCTGAAAAAAAAAAAAAAAAAAAAAAAAAAATCTCAAAAATATGTTGACGTTCAAAATGGTTTAAAAATCGCAGTAAGTGGAAGGTAACTATTCGAAAGAAGATATTTTCGGCCTTTAAAGTTCAGGTTTCAGCAATTATATTACCATCCTCGAATGGCACAAGACGGTGTTTTAAAGATTGGGTTCGTTTAATTTTAACCAAAATATTAGAGTTTATTTTATTTTAAGAAGACACTTTTAGCACTTTCCTCCGAAGGAAAGTAGCTATTGAGGTTGGACTCATGACGGAATTTTTGAAAAATTTCTTCAAATCTTTATCGATCCTACCTAGTAGACACCGAAAATGACCCCCGTTAAAATTTATATATATCTATATATATATATATATATATATATGCATATATATATACATATATATGTGTCTGTTAACACGATAGCGGCCAGAGTTTTTGTTTTTTCGTCACGAAACTTGGTATATAGCATTCAATTAGCAAACGATTGAACGAGTTCGTTAACCACCAAAGTCGGTCCACCGGAAGGGGGGGTTTACCCCGAACCCAAAACACTAATTTGACTATGTCAGCCGTAATATTTGTTATATTTCAACGAAACTAGGTATTCGTAGTGGTAATATAGAGAGAAAAGTGAGATATAAAAATGAACTAAATCGGTTCATTAGAAGGGGGGGTTTACTCCTGACCCACAATACCAATTCGCCACTACCAGCCGTGATTTTTGGTATATTTCAACGGAACTCGGTATTCGTAGTGGTAATCCACAGGTAAATAACTGTTGTAAAAATAAACTAAATAGGTTCATTAGGAGGGGGGGGGGTTTACTCCGGACCCACAATACCAATTCGCCACTACCAGCAGTGATTTTTGGTATATTTCGACGAAACTCGGCATTCGTAGTGGTAATCTACAGGTAAATATGTGTTGTAAAAATAAACTAAATCGGATCATTAGAAGGGGGGGTTTACTCCTGACCCAAATTCTTAATATACTCATACCGGTCGTAATTTCTGCTGTATTGTAACGAAACGCGGTATACGTCGTGGGTAACTCATGAGAAAGAAGTGTTGTAGAAATGAGCTGAATCGGTCAATCGGAAAGCGGGGGTTTAATTTGTAATATATTTCAATAGAAAAGCCCGTCAGACGTAGGTTCACAAAGCCGCCGCAAGGAGCGCTTTCTACCACTAGAGTGACTGTATCCTGTTCCTGCGTTAGATCAAAATAGGATAATATGAGGTTTTTTGTATTTATTACGAAGTGTAATAGGTACCATGTGTAAACATAACTCTGGAAGCAAATTATTAATTGATCAGTTACTCATTACAAATTTAAAAGAGAACTATTTATGTTTTTATTTTATTTATGTAGGATATTTTAAGCAAATTGTTCTGGAAAGCAATCTACACTACTCAAATTCTGAGGAAAGTGCTTAGTTATGCAGCTCCTGCGTGACGGACTTTTTTTGTTTTAAGGCAATTCAATCACGTGGTTTAGTTTTATCTATTTAAATCTGCTTCGCACAATAGCTAGAAAAAATATTAAACTGAAATTTAATGGAAATAGAGAATAAAATAAAATTCTAATAACCATGGTTGAGAGAAAAAAATATAATTCTACAAGAACATATATAGTACAAACATAAATATGAAAACAAAATGAAGAAAAATAACACCGCCACACATAAACAACTATAAAAACGAACAGAATTAATTAGAATATTTCAAGTCTTAATAATTTTATAACATATCAATTATATATTATACTAAAATGGATCTGTCTTCTCCAAGTACATTACGGAGAGGAACAGGAATATCCATTTAGTTTAGAACGGCTTCTTAGGTTGAAATGCGCCAAAATAACGCAGATACTGCTAAAAACATTTGGAAAAATGATGACTTCTTTGATGGCTGTTGTATTTGATATTGATATAATGCGAAGAGTTAAATTAAGAGAATGCATCGATAAGAGTGGATGTGAGATATCCAAGTTATGGTTTAATTTCCTCAAATTTGCCATTAAGGGTTTAATTTCCTGAGCAGCCAGAAGTTAATATAAAGTGGAAATTGTAAATCTCTACTACTTAATGAGTCCTAATATGTATCTTCTGTAATTTCAAATTAATTATTAAGTTCACAATCGGCCATAGCCACGTTGAGTACTTCGGTTCCCGTTGATCATCGAAGTTAAGCAACGTCAGGCGTGGCCAGTACCAGAATGGGTGACCGACCACTTGCTGTTGGCATTATAAAAGGGTAGTAGCCTGAAGATAGCCCAACGTTACTAGCCCTGTTGATATGTCGAGAAAAAAAAAAATTAAAAATAAAGTACTCACTATATTTATACAAACTAAGTAATAAATTTTGTTATCTTACGAAATTTCGCGCGCCAGTATGTTTTTTATAAAGGAAAAAAAATTACAAAGGTTTAATTGCCCGAGATTTAGGTTTAAAAAAATCTAGTCTGGATAGAACAAATTGCACAATTGAAATATTATTATGTTATGTCAAAATTCTGTTATTATTTTATATATTTTTATTTAGTGTTTCTTTTCTTTTAATTGATTTATTGATATATTTTTATTTAGTTATTCCATTTAGTTGTTGTTTTTAGTTTTATATATTATTTGTCAATGTTTATTGTTTTTTTTTAAATATTTTTTTTAGTACTATATGTCATTGTATATTATTGCCTGTTTGAAGAAGAAGTATGCATTTTTCCATCATCGTCGTGTCATTTTCTAGGGCTTTTTCTGTATAAGTCCGGTATTTTATACTTCTGGAACAAATGTTTGTTGATACAGCATTACTTCAAAATGTGTTCATTTTCTTGACATAAAATACCTTTTGAGTAAGCCAAGAGTGTCCAATCCATAATCTATAAGTGTTACTTAAATTAGTATTTTTATGTGAAATAATCTTACAAGTATTAGTTCTGAAAATAGTAATCAAACAATAAATAAAATAAAGGAAAATTATCGATATTTGTGTTGACTATTATGAAGGTCAAATAGGATATCCGGCTTTTATTGGTGCAATTAAAACTGATAACACTGCACTGACTCATTTTCTTCCATCATCACATAACCTTCATTATTCTTGTACTCGATTCTAAAATTAAATTAATTTTATTTATAAATATGTTTATCTATAGAAATGAATATATTTCTTATAAAATAAATATGAATGAATGAATGAATGAATGAATGAATGAATGAAAAAAAAACTTTATTCTGGGACTTCGTCCCATAAGAATAAAAATAAGTACAAAATAAACAATAAAGAAATTAACCTAAAAATATAAATATGAATAAAGAAAAACTAAAGTATAAAAGAACAAAACAAAGAAAGCAACTAATACAAATATTATATGTGAAGCCTTAAATAATAAAATGAAATATAAGTAAATATGTACATTCATTGGAATGGGGCAATGATGATACAATGTTCAGAGGGGGATGGGAATAAAATTAAAGAGTTTAAATAAACAAATAAATATTAAAAAGTTGAATAAATATTAAAGGAATGGGGGCTATAAAAAGATATAAACTAAGAAAATGCATAAACACGAGAAAAAAACAGCAATATAATTTACAAAGGTAATCAGGTCTTCCTGGTGGTGAAATTTTAAGAAGCGTCTTCCTGGGAGGATAGGAGAAAAGCAAAGAGGCGGGATTTAAAGACAGGTAAGGAAGGAGAGTGTCGAATGGAAAGAGGGATAGAGTTCCAGAAGGAGGAGGCTCGGGGGATGAAGGAACGGTCGAAGAAGGCTGTTTTATGAGTGGGAGGATAGAGATCGGAGGGACGGGAGTGGGTACCACGGGAATGGACAGCAGATTTAATGAATGCAATTTTATTTCAATTTATATTGTCTGCTACTAAGGTTTTTAACAAGTTACCTTCCTTATGTTATTATACATTTTTTGTACTAATACAGTAGAACTTGGATAATTCTAACCCCTAGGGACCGATAAAAAAATTCGAATTATCCAAACTTCGAATTAAAAAAGTTCGAAAATTAAGGGTTAAAAATCAAACTTCATATTTTCACATTTTTTAATTTGAAAATAATGCATTTTATTCAAAGAAAAACAAACATATCATAAATTAATGATTACGTACATAAGTAATAAATAATTGATCAAAAAAGTAAAAATAAAAGTCTATTATTGTGAAAAAAAAGTCATTTTCATGGGGAAGAATTTTTTCATAAAGTGTTAGGAGGAATTACAAATTCCTTGGCAATTTCAGATTTTTTCTTTATTCCTTTTTCGGCTTCTTTAATCGCTATGTTCTCTGATAATGTTAAAGTTTTATAACTTCTTGGCTTCGACATCTTAAATCAACAACTCACAGAACTGCACTGCACGCCGGAAATTCAACGTACAAACAATACAGCAGATCTAGGCCCTGATTCACTTATAACTTCTAGGCTTCGACATCTTAAATCAACAACTCATAGAACTGCACTGCACGCCGGAAATTCAACGTACAAACAATACAGCAGATCTAGGCCCTGATTCACTTATAACTTCTAGGCTTCGACATCTTAAATCAACAACTCACAGAACTGCACTGCACGCCGGAAATTCAACGTACAAACAATACAGCAGATCTAGGCCCTGATTCACTTATAACTTCTAGGCTTCGACATCTTAAATCAACAACTCACAGAACTGCACTGTACACCGGAAATTCAACGTACAAACAATACAGCAGATCTAGGCCCTGATTCACTTATAACTTCTAGGCTTCGACATCTTAAATCAACAACTCACAGAACTGCACTGTACACCGGAAATTCAACGTACAAACAATACAGCAGATCTAGGCCCTGATTCACTTATAACTTCTTGGCTTCGACATCTTAAATCAACAACTCACAGAACTGCACTGTACACCGGAAATTCAACGTACAAACAATACAGCAGATCTAGGCACTGATTCACTTATAACTTCTAGGCTTCGACATCTTAAATCAACAACTACAGAACTGCACTGTACACCGGAAATTCAACGTACAAACAATACAGCAGATCTAGGCACTGATTCACTTATATCTTAATACACAATGAAGATCGGAAGGATGGTGGAAGGGAATTCTAGCAAAAAAGGACACGATGGTATTATAACAACCCGGGGAAGGAAGGAAGCGCGACGCAGCACTTTGCAGAACTAGAGGCCAAGAACTAGACTATGAGACCACCGCGCTTCTTGTACAGGAATCCCTATATCCTTATCTTATCATCCGCTTTTCCCGAAGGGGGAATATTTTCACAAGATTTAAGATCGACCGCCTCTTGTCCACTTCCCATTCGAGGTACAGACTCGTATAAACTTCGAATTATCCAACATTTTATTCGAATTAACCACGATTTTTTTACATTGTTTATGCCCTAAATTCTAGGGACCGAGAGAAATACTCGAATTAAAGGCGATTTCGAATTATCGAAGTTCGAATAATCCATGTTCCACTGTACTACCAGCTAGATAGTTCAGAAATAATTCTGTTGATCTCCAACCTTCACCAACATCTATTTTTTTTACTTATTTTACATAACTAAGTTTCAAGTCAAAAGAACAAACGTTTTGGGGAGTATAGTCTCAACAGACCCACAATCACAAAAATACACACACACTCATAAACCTATATGCGCTTCCGTCGTCTTATTCAAACACAATGCAGTCCAAAGAGATATAAAACCACCCCTCGGTGCTTTTTTTTTAACCGCATAATTTTCATTTTATTCTTTATTTTTTTGCTGCTCACCGACATCTGGGCCATTGGGGCCAACATCTATGGTACAGCCTGCAGAATTTTCTCAAAGGCCCCCGAAATAAGAAAACTCCCAGCTACCGGTGTGACTCGAACTCACCATCTCCCGCATGAGAATTCAAGGCGTTAGCCACTAATCCACTGGGAGACCCTCGCGTAGTTAATTCAAACTCAGGAACTAATTACTTTAACCTATATGCAAATATATCTAGTTTACTATCATTACATTCTAAAATTCTAAATGATCAAAATAATCGATACTTGTTTTATTGTTAGCTCATAATTACAAAATATCACCAGATCTTCGTTTATTAAAAATAACAAACGACCAGATTTATATTTCTCATTTACTTTTTTATATGAATAATTTTAATATTAGAAATTCAGCATGTTTATATATATATATATATATATATATATATATATATATATATATATATATATATATTTATATATATGTTTGATGTTATTTTTCGTCGCTGGGATAGTATTTTTAGATGGAACGGCATTTTTCTTCAGCCATTGGATTCATCTCCATCTTCTTCATCCAGGTACTTGTTTCTTCCTCGGTGGTAGCCAAGGGAATGACATTTTTCTCGACCTGGGCGCCTTTTCTCCCCTCTAGCCGCAGTATCTGCGGACGAATGGTGTTGAAGGTCCCTGGTGTAGTTGGGATTCTGTCCGTTGGCAGCGCTGATGGTCTTGCGTCTTTTTTTTTTTTTTTTTTTTTTTTTTTTTTTTTTTCTCCTCCTGCTTCTATTTTCCTCGCCGTAAGGTTTTATATGTTTGATGTTATTTTTCGTCGTTGGGATTCATCTCCCAGCGGAATTCATTACGGCGAGGAAAATAGAAGCAGGAGGAGAAAAAAAAAAAAGAAAAAAAGACGCAAGACCATCAGCGCTGCCAACGGACAGAATCCCAACTACACCAGGGAGCTTCAACACCATTCGTCCGCCGATACTGTGGCTAGAGGGGAGAAAAGGCGCCCAGATCGAGAAAAATGTCATTCCCTTGGCTACCACCGAGGAAGAAACAAGTACCTGGCTGAAGAAGATGGAGATGAATCCATCGAAATATTCCGGGAAGAAGTGAGGAGGAGTACCACCGCTGGAGAAAAATGAAATAATAATAATAATAATAATTTTAACATATATATATATATATATATATATATATATATATATATATATATATATATATATATGTTTAAATTATTATTATTATGCTTTTATAATAACACACTATTTGTAATAGTATTAACATTTAAAATACATTTTTACTAACATCAATAATAAAAATAATAAAAATGATTTAAAAAAATAAACTCTTTTATACAAGTATATTTATATAAAAAAAAATGTTGAAAGCAATGAATGAACAAGATAAATAATATATGAGCGTACGCGGCGTATAAGTACTCAAACAGGAGAAAATCCTGCTAAAGTGTTTTCAAACATGAAAGTGCTTTTCAACCGCTTTAACAAACAATGTTCTATATTTGTCAAGATGAAGTCCATTTAATGTTCATAAAATTTAAAGAATATTTTAGACATTTTTTTAAACAATGAACCAAGTAAGTTTCAGAATTGCCTGAGCACGTGGCAGACAGCTTAATATCAGCCCTGGCGTAAACCCATAGTCTGGTGGTAGTACCAAACAATCCACTGGTTGCTACTCAAATCCTATCAGCTGTTGGTAACCAGTGGCTCATGCTGAGTCCAAACAGTCCTACCGTAGTTTCTATTGACGTCTACAGCCGGAACTAACATCAGAGTGAGATGACTGTAACTAGCTTCGGTGTTTAACCTGGTAATTCTCAGCATGATTTGTCCTCGTCAGATGCAGAGCGCAAATCCAACCCAGTTAGGTTTTCAAGTTAAATTACTTCCTAGCAAAAATTTACTTACTCTCAAGAAATTGTGGAATTTCCCATAAAGAAAAGAACAATTATATTTACCCAAAATATAAATTTTCTCTTATTTCATGTGCAAATATCTCTTATCAAAGGCGTAATATCCGTTAAGCAAAATTGCAAAAAGGTCCGTCACACAGGAGCTGCATAACTAAGTATATTCATATTATCCAATATCAATATATCTTTGTTTAAATGAAAGTTAATAAAATTTAAAACAACTTTGTCCAGCCAGATTTTCGTTTTTTAATTCCCCTGTTTATGAAATTACGTGTAAATGATTTACGAACTTTTATAATTGAACATCTAACTTAATAGCGCATTGATATAGTTTAAATTAAACATTCAAATTCTGACTAGACTTTGAAAAATCGAAATCTATTACCAAATCATTCAAAAATTATATTATTTAAATTAATATCATTCTTGAATTAAGATGAATTTCCGTTTTGAAGATGAGTCAGTCTGATTTTTTTCTAATCAGGATTTTAATGTTTAATTAAAATGCATATAAATATGTTAAGATTTAGAGGCTATAGCCTTTTTTGACACACAAAATGTTGTTTGGTCCCACCGTGCGCCGCTTTCCTAAACAATATGCTTTAACTCCAAAAAATAACCATAAATAGTTTTTTTTTTAGGGCTTTAACACTGGTCATTCAGCTCTTTTTTGCCTTATTTTTTTTTTCTATGTATTTTTTTCTGGTCATTGACCAGTAATTAATTAAAATAAATATGAATACTGCCGGAAACGTGTAAAATACTAATTATTGTCATAACTAATAAAAAAAAATTACGGAACACTTTGCCCCCACTAGAACAACTAAAAGATATATTTGATTGGTTAATATATTTGACATTTTGGAAATTCTCTTGACTGCAAAACTCACACGAGAATGAACGAAATTAGATCAAAGCAATTCTCTTGACTGCAAAATTCACACGAGAATGAACGAAATTAGATCAAAGCAATTCTCTTGACTGCAAAATTCACACGAGAATGAACGAAATTAGATCAAAGCAATTCTCTTGACTGCAAAATTCACACGAGAATGAACGAAATTAGATCAAAGCAATTCTCTTGACTGCAAAATTCACACGAGAATGAACGAAATTAGATCAAAGCAATTCTCTTGACTGCAAAATTCACACGAGAATGAACGAAATTAGATCAAAGCAATTCTCTTGACTGCAAAATTCACACGAGAATGAACGAAATTAGATCAAAGTAACTTTGTTTTCCTTCCTATGGAGTATGCTGCTAGAATAAAGAGTCTTTATCGTCTATTTCATTTTTTTTTTTTTTTTTTTTTTTTATATATTTATATATTTCTTTATTTTTCATGAAGATTAGAGTGACACTTCCACAATGGTTACTTAACTGTTAACTTTGGTCTTCCTCTGCCTCCCGGCACCTTCATTGCTGACGAAGGCTACCAAAGAGTAGCCGAAACGTCCCGGCACCTTCATTGCTGACGAAGGCTACCAATGTGTAGCCGAAACGTCCTAAATATCGATTTTTTTTTTTTTAAACAAAAATCGTATTGAGGTTTCTTTTTAGCCGAATCCCAACCATTCCATCTTTACTTATCTTTATTTTGTATGTGTGGCTCTCGGCTGCTGCATGCAAATCTAATCGTCAGACATTTTTCACGCGTTATTTTAAAGAGAATTCCTTATTTAGGAAGTGTTTACATGCTGAGGATTTAGTGTGTTAATCAAACAGGACGATGAGATAATTATGTAACCATAACAAGGGATCATGTTCATATCGTAGAGATGATGACAAAAGGTACTCCATTACCTGGTGGACACGGTATTCTGGATCCACGTCCTGTATCAATTACAGGAACACACCTCGGGTATTTCTATTCAGAAGGTTGGATTTGGTTTATCTTATTAATGGAACACAAATATATTATTATATGGGTGGATTCTATGCAATATGTACACAAACCTCTTATATATATATATATATATATATATATATATATATATATATATATATATATATATATATAAAGGGTGTCCGCATGAAAAACGCATCGCCTATGAAAAAAGAGGGTTTCCGTTTGTCAGATAATTGTGCCGGAATTATTCACCATTTCCGAAAAAATTAATATTTCTTAAAAATTCTAGGTAAATTACAAGATTTGAACTTTTTTAAAAGCAATTTTAGATTCTTGTTCTCGGTTAAAAATTCCTACCTGTAGGCACTCGTCAATCACAGCGCTGCCATTTTGTATTCAAAGAATTGAAACTTTTTTTAGTATACATTAATATCCCTTTTAAAACATTTTATATAAAGAATTGAAAAATATTGATTTTTTATTATTATTTATCTATTTAAATTTTAACTTAAAAAATAATAATAATAATAATTCCATTATTATTATCTATGAATTTTGGGTCGGGTTATCTACAGGTTACCGCCGTTTTGTAGACAGAGCCACCACCCCATAGCGGGAATCGAACCCACGACCTTTGGCACGGAATGTTAAGTTATTATTATTTATTGTGTTTTTTTATTATTTATAAATTCGAGAAAATGACTTTGATTTTGATCGAACAAAGTAATATTGCCTTGAGCAGTCAAATGAAAGTATTTTTCTCCAATTTATGAATAACAAATAAAACAATATTTTTCAAGTACTTAGGTCATAAGTTTTATGTGGGATGTTAAAATAATCGAAAACAAAATAACGTAACTATGTCAGACGAACGGAAACCCTCTTTTTTCAAAGGCTATAATCTGCTGACGTCAATTTTTGATCTAGAACGAATAACTGATATTATTTTTAAACAATATTGTTAAATCTAGTAAAGTATGTAGAATTATTAAGAAATAATAATTTGTTTCGAAAATGGCGGACATTCAAAACCGTCGAAAATCGGTCATAAATTCGTATTAATTCAACGAATGGAAAAATCTCTACGTATGTTAATAACAAATTTCATTAGAAAGCTGCTGATAATATTTGAAGTTGATCGGGTGAAAATTGAAGGCACTAGAGTATCCCCCGATTTGAAAAACATAGTTTTGAGAAAGTCGGATTTAAAATGCGCCGAAAACTTTATTTCTTTTTCTTTTAGCACTTTCCTCCGAAGGAAAGTAGCTATTGAGGTTGCACTCATGACGGAATTTTTGAAACATTTCTTCAAATCTCCATCGATCCTACCTAGTAGACACCGAAAATGACCCCCGTTAAAATTTAAATATATATATATATATGTATATATATATATATATATATATATATATATATATATATATATATATATATATATATATATGAATATGATGTTATTTTTCGTCGCTGGGATAGTATTTTTAGATGGAACGGCATTTTTCTCCAGCGGTGGTACTCCTCCTCACTTCTTCCCGGAATATTTCGATGGATTCATCTCCATCTTCTTCAGCCAGGTACTTGTTTCTTCCTCGGTGGTAGCCAAGGCGCCCAGATCGAGAAAAATGTCATTCCCTTGGCTACCACCGAGGAAGAAACAAGTACCTGGCTGAAGAAGATGGAGATGAATCCATCGAAATATTCCAGGAAGAAGTGAGGAGGAGTACCACCGCTGGAGAAAAATGCCGTTCCATCTAAATATATATATATATATATATATATATATATATATATATATATATATATATATATATAAAAGCCTGTTAACACGATAGCGGCCAGAGTTTTTGTTTTTTCTTCACGAAACGTGGTATATAGCGTTCAATTAGCAAACGATTGAACGAGTTCGTTAACCACCAAAATCGGTCCACCTGGAGGGGGGGGGGTTTACCCCGAACCCAAAACACTAATTTGACCCTGCCAGCCTTAGTTTTTGTTATATTTCAACGAAACTCGGTATTCGTTATGTTGACATACGTTGACGTTCTAAAGAGAGACATACGTTGTAAAAATAAACTAAATCTGTTTATTAGGAGGGGGCTTTACTCCGGACCCACATTACCAATTTGCCACTACCAGCCGTAATTTTTGTTACATTTCAACGAAACTCGGTATTCGTGGTGGTAATCAACAGAGAAAAATGGGTTATAAAAATAAACTAAATCGGGTTATTTGGAGGGGGGGGGGTGGGGGGGGGGTTAATCCCGACCTAAAGTACTAATATACTCATACCGGTCGTAATTTCTGCTGTATTGTAACGAAACGCGGTATACATCATGGGTAACTCGTGAGAAAGAATTGTTGTAAAAATTAAGTAAATCGGTCGATTGGAAAGGAGGGTTTACTTTAAACTCTGTTTCATTGGAATTAGCCGGCCAGACGTAGGTTCCCAAAGGCGCCGCGAGGAGCGCTATCTCCCACTATGGTACAGTATCATATATTAACATAACTCTGGAAGCAAATTATTTCCAAAATTAATAATTTAACAGTTCTCATAAGAAATGCAAATGAGCAGAACTATTCACGTTTTTATTTTATTTATATAGGTTATTTACAGCAAATTAATCAGTAATGTAGTCTACACTACAAGAAATCTGAGAAAATTGCTTAGTTATGCAGCTCCTGCGTGACGGACTTTTTAACTTTTGTTTAGAATTTCTTGTAATAAAGATAAAAAAAAATGTTTTTAATTTTGAAATACATTATGTGTCGTGTAAAAACATTTCAAAACTGCTCCGCCACATACCTAGATACTCTAGGATATCATTTTTGGTTAGTCATATAAAAAGTCCGACCCGCAGGAACTGCTTCATCTTAGCGCGGTTCCGTTCTTATCTCAAGTGCGATTAGTGAAGGAATATAGCAGCTATCGGTAGGTATTAGCACCATTTTTCCCCCTTAATATCTTCAAAACAGTTAAGAAATCGTGGGAAGTAAGATTTAACCATTCAAAAGCTTACTAAATTCTCTAAAAAAAAAGATTCTGAAGCAAATTTCGATGGGGCAATGTCAGTCGGAGAAGTAAGTGCTTAAAACTACGAAAGTGTTAGTTTTGTTATTTTAAACGGGTTTTTGTCACTGTTTACCTCACTTTTGTTTTTTAAGTTTATTTAACGGTGGAATGAGTATTTCATTAAAGCTGAGAAAATAAGAATCATATTGGTAATAGAGTTTTCCTAGAGTAAGCGTCACGATGACGGGAGAGTCCCATCCGCTTAGAAAACTGTCAGTTTCCATATGTGGCGCTTTAAGCTTCCTTCTCTTTGAGATTTTATTTTATATTTTTAACGACAGATCAAAACCTACCGATAGCTGCTACTATTCCTTTACTAATCTCACTTCGGATAAGAACGGAACCGGGCTAAGATGATGCAGTTCCTGCGAGTCGGACTTTTTTATGATAAAATGTAGTTTTATTAAATAGCAGTGACCGAACCCCGACAATCCCTACCTTGTCTAATCAAAAATAATTTTAGAATCATTTTTGTAGAGAATTTAGTAAGCTTTCAAATAGTTTCTATCCACTTACCACGATTTCCCAACCGTGTTCGAGATATTAATGAAAGTATACGAAGTTCCCAAAACTTTTCATGTCTGTTCATAAAATATTTTATTCTAACCCTTCCTTAACTCCAAACGTAACATAACATTCAACATATTAGTTTTAATGAAAGTAGAACATGCAGATAATGTTTCAACTGAATCCCGTGATTCTAAGTACCCAAACCAAAAACGGTATTCAAAAACTATTTTTCCAATTTTCTCGAAAACGGTTAAAGCTATCGCCTTGAAAATGGTTTCATTTGTTTTCCTATCCCAAGAAGCCTATAAAAAGAGTACTTACAAGCTTATGAACTCAAAAACGTAAGCGTTACGATTTTTTCTGCGCGAATTTCGCCCCAAACGCCATCTTCCAGTGGGCGGATTTTGCTGATTAACGAACTTGACCTTTCAAATTGGACGACTGATTTTTGTACCAAATTTCATCAAAATCGGACCATCAGGGAAGCCAGAAATGAGCGAACAGACAAATATATATATATATATACATATATATATATATATATATATACATATATATATATATATATATAAATATATACATATATATATACATATATATATATATATATATATATATATATATATATATACATATATATATATATATATATATATATATATATATATATATATATATAAATATATACATATATATATATATATATATATATATATAAATATATACATATATATATATATATATATATATATATATATATATATATATAAATATACAAATTTGAACCACCGTTATTTTCGGTCTCTAGGGGTTCTGAAACGCGAAATTTTCTTGTCGGCACTTCCGGATTGTTTCATTGTATCAACCTTATAAGCGGGGTTCTTCCCTATGGGGGAGGGAGGAACCGCCCTAAAACCATAAAAGATAAAATGGTACAACGAAATTACAAGGTTGCCCCATATGAAGTTTTAAAATATTTACGGTAGACAATGGCCAATGCCTAGACGAGTTAATGCTACCCCTTCACTCCAGGGTTACCTCCCATGCTGGTTATCTCTAATTATGAGATAAAATTCTCACCCCAAGTAGAAGAAAGAAGCGGATAAGGAGTTGAATAGGAACGGAGATACTCGAGAAATTATATACTCCTACAAGTCCGTAGCCCATTTGTGCTAAGTTTACTCTGAAGTTGGCATTAATGAGGCCGTATTTTCGGAAGGACTTCCTTATTCTCCAGCATTTTCCAGCTCGCTATCATCTCATTTACACTATCTCATTTCAGGAAATACCTACAAGAAGGTTGTTTCACATTTTATATTTTATTCCTGACATATTTTTGGGAGTTTATTATTTCTAACATTTTTAAATATCTATTTACTCCCTAGGTTGTGTTATCAACCGAGATCCCAGTGTTTTATGCTACAGTGCTTCGTATCATTGTAAACATCTTAATTGATTTAATGTGTATACCTTGTGTCATCACAATCAAAGTCATATTCTCCAATTCACGAATAACAAATAAATCAATATTATTATTATTTTTTTTTTCTTTTTACGGCGCATCGACAAATCTTGGCCATTACCGCCGACATCCAGGGTGCAGCCAGGAATTTTCTCAGCGAGCCCTGAGATGAGAAAATTCCTGTCGCCGGTGGGGATCGAACCCACCACCCGCTTATGAATCTAGCGCGCTAGCCACTAGACCACGGGAGACCCCTTGTACTCATAATTTTCTTACTTTTAGTTCTCAGAATCCATTTGGTTATATTAAGTGGACACGGGGTCTCCGGTGGTATAGTGGCTAGCGCCTTAGATTCATAAGAAGGAGGTGGTGGGTTCTATCCCCACCAGTGGCAGGAATTTTCTCATCCCACGGCTCGTTGGGAAAATTCCTCGCGTCACCCTCGATGTCGGCGCTAATGGCCAAGATTTGTCGAAGTGCCATAAAAAAAAAAAAAAAAAAAAAAAAAAAAAAAAAAAAAAAAAATCTAATAAATTCTTTTCAAATATTTATTTATTCATTTAATGATATTACATTCCTCTAGGGGCTTGTGGGGAGAAGATAACCTCCGTTATCACTCCCTTGTATTGCTTAAAGCAGATCGCGGGGCCACATCCTGTTCAACCGTCCTGCTGGAGAATAGGGATGGTTGGGAGTGGACAGTGACTGGACAGCAGGATTAGGGTTTAGGGATAATTTGTGATGAAAATATGCAAATCGGATGGAGATAAGGTCTTGTATTAGAGGAATGTTGAGGTCTTTATGAAGATTCTTATTGGTTATGTAAAAAGGAGCATTGACTATAGTTCGGAGGACTTTAGATTGGAAGGTTTGGAAGCGTCTGATGTTCGATGGTTTTGCAGTTCCCCATAGCTCTATTCCGTATGTCCAAATGGGTTTTATAATTGTGTTGTAGGTAATGAGTTTGTTTTCGAGTGAGAGAGGCGAGTTTTTATTCAGTAATCTGTAAAGCTGTCCAAAGCGTCTGTTGAGTTCTTGTCTTTTCAGTCTGATGTGGTCTTTCCAAGTGAGTCTAGAGTCTAAATGAAAGCCAAGGTAACGGACTGTGTTGACGGGAACAAGGGGTTGGTTATTAAAGGATACTGGGGGACAGGATTGGCGACGGAGGGTGAACGTTATGAACTGGCTTTTGCTTTCATTCACCTTGATCCTCCAAATTTTGGACCATTTTTCTATTTCATTTAAATGGTTCTGGAGATTACTTGAAGCAACGTTCGGATTGGGATGGGAAGAAAGAACTGCTGTATCGTCGGCGTATTTGCTAATAAATTCATGACATTGAATTGTTATGAATTCTAGCCTGGCGTTGGAATTTTAAAGATCCTGACATCTGTCCCCATTACTAAAAAATAAAAAAATAAAAATATATATATATATTAAGTGGACACTTTTCCTGGAATATGTTCTGTTCAATTTTTATATTTTTCATTCTTTTTAACAACTTTGTTTTCTACGTTTATTTGTTTGTTATGATCAGTGGTGGGCTAAAGGGGTGTGCTTGGGGGGGGGCAGTCTCGACGATATTTTTTGATGAAGTTAAAAAAATAAATTGTTTACGAAAATTAATAGCAATAAGTTCTAATTAATGTATGTTCTTAGTTTATCAAATAGTTCCTTAATGTTTTCCCGGTTCCTAGTTATACAAATTTGATTCTACACCCCCAGGCCAAGCTTTAAGCCCATACTAAATTAGCTCCCCACAAATTGTTTGTCTAGACCTCTAGAAATGTTTGTCTAGAGCCGCCTATGGTTGTGATTCATCCATGCTTAATAAATTTTAGCAGTGCATCGTATGTATACATGTATTGAGCGAATCGCCTTTGTTGCGAATGGTCTTAAATTAATAAATATAAAGATTTTTATCTTCTTGTGTCTTCGTTCATGGGTTGAATTCGGCCTCCCTGACCGTCCCTAGGCCAACCCAGCCTGGGTGCTAATGACTCTAGGAGTCGAAGCGGCCAAGCGGAAAATCAGGCACCCGAACCATAGTACTTACCACACTATCTCCCTAGTGTGACGTATGGTCATGAATCAGATCCCTCTATAGTATCTTCCCCTCAGGGCCCTCGTGGCCTGTTACGGGACTGATTTATATATATATATATATATATATATATATATATATATATATATATATATTATATAAGATATGATCATAAGCAGTGCCTGTATCGTTATAAACTCCTAAATATCATAAATCTTTCTGTAAACTATTAATTCTGTCGGTGAGGGAATTGTTTTCGACTACTAAAAGAGGAAGTAGAAAAGCAAGCTAAGCAAAAAATCTTGCAACATCTGCGGAGTATCCAACATTGAACTTAGTCCTCACTCAATATCTGAATTCTGCAAACAGGCATTTTTTTAGATTTTTATCTCTTTTTGTTTCCGTCACATCGTTCTGGCCTTGAAATATTTGCGAAGATATTCTGCATTAACTGCAGTAAATTGAGAAGTCTTTTTCCGTTTCTCACGAAAATTAGCAGATCGTAAGACAAAGAATATTCGGCAAATAAATCTTTATAAAAAAGTACAAACCTATTCCAAACATTGAGCGATTTTCCTCCAAAAGAAAATAATTTTGGTAATGAAAATGTTTTTACGAAAGTAAATAAATGTAAGTTGCTTAATGTTTTAAAGTATTCTGGAAATAACCGCGTGGTTGTGATAATATCCAACATTTCGGCAGACATTCTGCAGGCTTCCTCAGGGTTTATTCTGAGAATGATGTATTTTTTTTTAATTTGTGTAAATTCTGATTGAATTGCTATTTGTAATTATTGATTAACAATTATAATTGTTTTATGTGCGCAAATTTAGTTCAAACGACAAAAGAGAAATGACAATTGCTTTTCAAAAAATAAATAAATAATAACAAAACAAAAAATCTAGAAAAAAAGAAGAATAATTACAAAAAGTAATAATAAAAAATATAATAAAATAATTTATAAAAAATATAAATAAAATAAACAAATGAGTTTTGTATATTCTATCTAGTTTTTGTCTATCCACTTGGTGGTCCTTAAAAATTAAGCAACTGAAAGATCAGCAACAACTATCAGATTCGTTAGATCAAATTATAGGCGATCATACCAACCAAGTTGAGCGGCTTTTTTTAATTTTAAGGAGAATGATGTCCTATCACAATTACAAACATTAAGGAACAAGAACGTTCAAGTAAACCTTAAAAAAAAGTTCTACTTTATTGTAATAAATAGTGCATTTGTTACATATAACCATTAATTTACATTGATATTTTACAAAATTAATACTCAGCAAAAATCATTTCTCCGGTTGTAATCTGTAGAATAGGGTTGTAATCTGTAGAATAGGGTGGTAATCTGTAGAATTGGGTTGTAATCTGTAGAATAGGGTGGTAATCTATAGAATAGGGTGGTAATCTGTAGAATAGGGTGGTAATCTGTAGAATAGAGTGGTAATGTATAGAATAGGCTGGTAATCTGTAGAATAGGGTGGTAATCTATATAATAGGGTGGTAATCTGTAGAATAGGGTGGTAATCTGTAGAATAGGGTGGTAATCTGTAGAATAGGGTTGTAATCTGTAGAATAGGGTGGTAATCTGCAGAATAGGGTTGTAATCTGTAGAATAGGGTGGTAATCTGTAGAATAGGGTTGTAATCTGTTGAATAGGGTGGTAATCTGTAGAATAGGGTGGTAATCTGTAGAATAGGGTGGTAATCTGTAGAATAGGGTGGTAATCTGTAGAATAGGGTTGTAATCTGTAGAATAGGGTTGTAATCTGTAGAATAGGGTTGTAATCTGTAGAATAGGGTGGTAATCTGTAGAATAGGGTGGTAATCTGTAGAATAGGGTTGTAATCTGTAGAATAGGGTGGTAATCAGTAGAATTTTGTTGTAATCTGTAGAATAGGGTGGTAATCTATAGAATAGGGTGGTAATCTGTAGAATAGGGTGGTAATCTGTAGAATAGGGTGGTAATCTGTAGAATAGGGTGGTAATCTGTAGAATAGGGTGGTAATGTGTAGAATAGGGTGGTAATCTGTAGAATAGGGTGGTAATCTGTAGAATAGGGTGGTAATCTATAGAATAGGGTGGTAATCTGTAGAATAGGGTGGTAATCTGTAGAATAGGGTGGAAATGTGTAGAATAGGGTTGTAATCTGTAGAATAGGATGGTAATCTGCAGAATAGGGTTGTAATCTGTAGAATAGGGTGGTAATCTGTAGAATAGGGTTGTAATCTGTAGAATAGGGTGGTAATCTGTAGAATAGGGTGGTAATCTGTAGAATAGGGTGGTAATCTGTAGAATAGGGTGGTAATCTGTAGAAATATAACTCAAAATATGTTAATAATTAATTATTTATTTATTTATTTAATTTAATCAGTGTTCCGCTTGTTGGCAATAACAGAGTGAGCAGCATCTTGTGAATGTAGTCTCACTAGGAAATCAACTTGTTTGATTGCATATTTTTAAATGTATGTGTAATAGGGGTTTAAATGAAAATATCACTTAAAGTTCATGGGAACTTAATGTTTTCAAGACAACACAGTTAATTAATAATTAATTAGACTTCTCTGAAAGGAGACCATTTATTTGAACGTCAGCTTATATATACTACTGGTTTTTGGGACGGGTTGTCCACACATTACCATATTTGTGTAGTCAGGAAATTAGGCTCCACTAAGAGCCTATTTTCGAAAGAAAAGGCGCCACTCTTAGCGGGAATCGAAAGCATGTCATTAAACTCATATACACTCTCGGCCACCCGACCTTCAGAAAAAATATTTTCCTACCCTATAACGACTAACATCCGATTAAGCTCTAAGCAAACCATTCTCAGGATAATTTCCTTTATATTTCCATATCGCCTTAGTATTGTTTTTGGAAAATTGCTCCCTTTGCCAATTGCTATAACCACGGTCCTTCCGTATTTTCTCACATTCCTTTTAGAACAATATCACTACAGTTATTGTATATTACCAAGTTCGAACAGCAATTGGCATGAGATTATATATTTCCATAAGATAGCTTACCGCACTAGAATTATGCTGAGAAAATCATGTTTTAGATACAAAACTCTATAAGAGCTAATTCAATCTTCTAGCGTTTAAAGAAATAAGAACTAAAATCACAGGTCCAAAAATATTCATTATATAAATACAAAATTGAACCACCGCACAGTGGGGCGAACGACAAGGCAAGCCGGACATATCGTCGACGCAAATGCAAAGTATCGAATGTGAAAAATTGGTTGGTACCCAGTGTTGGACAAAAATTATTCAGAATGATGAATAATGATTAATGAATAAATGTATTATTTCATTCATGAATGAAGAATAATCACTTTTATTCATTATTCGTTATTCTGTGAATGAAGTTTATGATTTATTCGCAAATTATTCGAATGATCATTCAGAATAATCATGTTTTAGTGAATAACGATAGATTTATTATAATGTTGGCAGTCAGAAACATGTATATATATGTGTGTTTGAGTAGGATTATTCAGTAGACCAACTAGAAATAAATAATAACGAATGATGAATAACGAATAATTCATGATGTTCCATGTGAATAAGATAATTCAGTGAATTATTCATCATTCACTTAAAATTTTTTAGAATGATCATTCGAATAATAATTTATTCGAATAATGCCCAACACTGTTGGTACCTTATAGATGCCTTTCCTATGATATATTTTAATTAGACTTAATGCACATTCGTTAGTTTGATCTTCTGTAATTGATAATTATATTTCTTTAATTTTCGAGGGCTTGCCAACACGTAGATCAGTGCAACAGCAATCAGAAAAATTGAAAATTAAAAATGCGTTTTTTCACATTCGATACTTTGCGTTTGTATCGACGATATGATCATTAATATTTCCGGTTTTACTGGTCCTAGAGTATTGCTTCTGGTATCATTTTAAAGCAAATCCAATATTCTATTGGAATACACGATCTACAATTTCTAGGATATTCCGCCAGTTGCGATACAACGGGTAGGATGACTTTTATATGTGTACATACATAATACATATCTCTTTATTTTTTTCACAAGTTTACAAACGCAAAAATAAAACTATAACCAAAAATATATCTAGTCGTCAAAATTAAACGAAACCGACTTACCTAGTAGAATAAGGGGAATTTTAAGCTTGAAGAATATATAATATTTCTATAATTTTAAAATGTTTTTTCCGACTTGAATGTACTTTTTTAATAAAATAACCTTAAAGTGTACTGGAAGAAACAATCTATATATATATATATATATATATATATATATATATATATATATATATATATATATAAATCACGTGTCTGTCTGTTTCTTTGTTTATTTGTTTGTTCCTTGTACAAATCCTCACCGTTTGACCGATTTTGACCAAACTAGGAATAATGGTAGGTCTTGATACAGGAAGTCTCGTGGGCTAAGTCAGAAATTTCTACGAGCTGTCTGTCTGAATGTTTGTTTCTTATACAAATTCACACCCTTCTTCCGATTTTGACCAAACTTGGGACAAAGGTAGGTCGTGATACGGGGAGTGTCATAGGCTGGGTCAAAAACGTCTACCAGCTGTCTGTCAGTATGTTTGTTCCTTATAAAAATCCTCAACGTTTGACCGATTTTGACCAAACTTGGAATAATGGTAGGTCTTGACACGGGTAGAGTCATAGGCCTGGTTAAAATCGTCTATGACTCACAGTTCGGAGGTCACGAGTTCGAAACAATGAACTCAAATTGTTACAGATTTTAATATTAATTATTTGGTTTCTAATTTATTTTTGCTTTTATAGATGCAGAAAGTAGGTGTAGCTTAGCACGCCGGGTAGCAGCTAGTAATTTATAAAATGAAATATTAGTACTCGAGCTATTTCAAAACCTAAGATTTTTTTGACATAGCAATTATAACCAAGCGTTATGTAAAAATCCAATGCAATTATATGGCTAAAACTCAATCTGCTCAATTGAAAGGTCCATATCGATTTGATATTAACATTATAATCGACATCCCAAAAAATGTTTATTTTTACCTCCAATGTCCGAAACGCGAAAATTGCTGTACAACAGTTTGGTTTGCATGGGCGTCTGTGTTTTTATTATTTTGTTTTACATAATTGCATTAATAACAACTGGTGATAACGATTGCAAGTCGTGCTATGTAGGGGAATCAGAACAACTACTGCAAACACGAATTGTACAACATGCTAGAAGTATAGACACAAACGAGAACAGGACGACATTGACGAAATACGCAATAAATAATAAACATAATTTTAATGATACAGACGTTAATATTTCAAATATAGAAAGGAACACGTTAAAAAGGAAGATCAAAGAAAACCTTTCCATAATTAGAAACAGCAATAATTACAAAAAACGATTTGAAAAATGTTCATCAACATAGAATTAAGGCAATTACAACAATTACACAAACGTTTCACTTCGACCCCTCTTTGAGTGCCGTTTGACTGGGCTAGTAGGCAAAAAGTCGCGGAAACATGTTTTGTTGCACCGGCCGGCCGCTGCGACATTTTTGTCGCAGCGACATGTGCTGCGACTTGTTGCAAATGGTTTCCATGTCGCAAGGTAGATTTGTAGTAATGGAAACGGAGCTTTAGGAACGAGTCTCGGCAACATGTATTCTCGCACGGTCGTCTGCGGCATTTTTTGTCGCAGCGAAATGTTGCAAATGGTTTCCATTCTGCGACTTGTTGCGGCGACATGTCGCAGGGCAGATTTGTAGTAATGGAAACGTACCTTTAGTAATATAAGAGAATAGTTGAAACTTTATCAGTGTTTATAGAATCACAAAAATATAAACATTCTAACCTTTGGTCTTGTGAGTATACTAAGGGTCTTGAAGCGAGGAGAAGCCAACATTATACGCATTATAGTCCCTAAACTCATAACATGTAACTCCTCCCTCAAGGGAAAACATTATTAATGGGAGGAGGGGTTATGGAAAGTAACTTTACTAGCATTAGGTCGATGGTGTCCTTACAGTTTTAGCGCTGTTCCTCCCTCCCTCTAAAGAGAGGAAACCCGCTTATGAGGTTTACCTCATGACTCAATCCGGAAGTGCAGACTAGAACATTTCGCGTTCAGTACCCATATATCACTTGTGCTTCAAATTTGTATGAATTTATGTCTGTTCGCTCTCTAGTTAGCTCAAAAATCGACCGAAATTACATTTAGTACAAAAATACACTGTGTTATATGAAAGGTTGTGTCCAATAACCAAGAGAATCCGTCTACTGGAATATAATTTTTTGGGCGAAATGCGCGCGAAAAAACTCCTAATGTTGACGTTTTTAGCGCGGTTCCTCCCTCCCCCTTAGGGAGGAACCCCGCTTATAGGGTTTATACAATGAAACAATCCGGAAGTGCCGACTAGAAAATTTCGTCAGAACCCCTAGAGACCGAAAATAACGGTGGTTCAAATTTGTATATATATATATATATATATATATATATATATATATATATATTATGTATATATTTATATATATATATATATATATATATATATATATATATATATATATATATATATATATATATATTTGTCTGTTCGCTCTCTAGATAGAAGACGAATGGTCCGATTTTGATGAAATTTGGTACAAAAATCCTTCGTCCAATTTGAAAGGTCAAGTTCGTTAACCAGCAAAATCCACCTACTGGAAGATGGCGTTTGGGGCGAAATTCGCGCAAAAAAATCGTAACGCTTACGTTTTTGAGTTCATAAGCTTGTAAGTACTCGTTTTATATGATTCCTGGGCTAGGAAAACGAATGAAACCATTTTGAAGGCGATCGCTTTAACCGTTTTCGAGAAAATTGGAAAAATAGTTTTTGAATACCGTCTTTGGTTTGGGTACTTAGAATTACGGGATTCAGTTGAAACTTTATCTGCATGTTCTACTTTCATTAAAACTAATATGTAGAAAGTTTTGTTACGTTTGGAGTTAAGGAAGGGTTAGAATAAAATATTTTATGAACAGACATGAAAAGTTTTGGGAAGTTCGTATACTTTCATTAATATCTCGAACACGGTTGGGAAATCGTGGTAAGTCGATAGAAACTATTTGAAAGCTTACTAAATTCTCTACAAAAAAGATTCTAAAACTATTTTTGATTAGGTTATGTCAATCGGAGAAATAAGTGCTTAAAACTTCAAATACGTCTGTTTTGTTCTTATGAACGGGTTTTTGTCGTTCTTGTTGTAATTTTTGTCTCTTTCCCTTCGTTTTTTATTGCTTTTTATTTTTGTAATTTCTTATGTTGCGAAAATTTTGTGTGTAAAACAGGATATGAAAAATGAGGCCAATTTTCTGTTGCTAGAAATAATATAAATTTTTTGAACTTTCATTAATATCTCGAAAACTGTTAAGAATTTTGGTAAACGTAAGAATACCATTAGAAAGCTTATTAAATGATCTACACAAAAGGTTCTAATGAAAGTTTTGATTAGGCGATGTCAATCGGAGAAATAAGAGCTTAAAGCTTTAAAGTAATTGATTTCGCTTATTCGAAGTGTTCTTTTTGTCTGTATTTTATTCCTTGTTATTTTTTAATTGCTTATAGTTGGATAATGTATTCGAAAATAAAACAGGTTAAGTAAAATAACAAAAACAATTTATTGTTAGAAATATAGAGTTCCAAGATTCCAAGACCTTGTAACTAGCGGGACGGTTTCTAGTGTTGCCGACCCTTCCAGGTAAGATTGTAAATCCTACCTTTCAAGACTGGTGGAACCAAAATATAACTGTCAGGGTTCGGTCACTGCTACTTAATAAAACTACATTTTATCATAAAAATGGTTTTATTGTGCTGACATTTCGGCTTGAACTTCAAGCCTTCATCAGGGCTGTAAATACAAGTAGGACATATTTAACACTAATATATGCACATATCTATGTAAATATACCTAACATATATATATATATATATATATATATATATATATATATATATATATATATATATATATATAAACATATATAATATATATATATTTATATATATGCATATACACATACACATATACACGCACACATATGTACATATATATGCCCACATACATACACATATGGGGTATGTATTATTAAGTAGCAGTGACCTAACCCGGACAATCCCTACCTTGCATCATCAACGGTCAACGATCTCCTCTCAACAAAATAATAACTGCTTCTATTTTAATCTTTCGAAATTAGACTAGGGATAAGAACGGAACCGCGCTAAGATGAGGCAGTTCCTGCGAGTCGGACTTTTACGTTACTAGGCTTTTAGGTACACGTTTTATAAGTAATTAGAAGTACGTTTTTCTTGGAATTTTGGGATATTTTCTTACATATCTTGAAATCGGCGAGGAAATGTAAAGCATCTATTCAAAAGCTTAAGTGATTTTTGACAGACTATTGCCATCTTAGGCTACATTGGAGCCGTATTTCTCCCGATCCGATCCGATCGGATTTCGTTTGAAGGACAACGACCGACATGAGTACCTACATTGGTCTCGACCCGATCCGATCCGATTTAGTCACAGCTCGTCAGTAATGACCTCGTAGTAAAGTGAAAATGAGTGATTAATTTAAGAACTACCATCTAATAAGCATATAAACCTTTGATTAGGTTGTATGTTGGAGGTAAGAGAAGTATTGGTATTCATATTTTAAAATTATTTATGAGGAAGGCAACTAGAAGGTTATAAGCATTGGAAGGTTATAAACATTAGAAGGTTATAAACATTGGAAGGTTATAGACGTTGGATGGTTATAAACATATTTCCACGCAATTTAATAAACAAGAGAAAGTAAAAACAAAAACGTGAATTGACAAAGTTGTCGTAAATTTTATTTCCTTTAATATAAAAAAAAAAATCCATTGAAACTGGTTAAGATTTTGAGCCTGTAGACCTTTTTGAAACCCAATATGTGGGTTGGCGCCATTTTGCTTCGTCGGTCCGAAATCGGTCTAGAAACAAGTTTGAATGGCCAAGAATCGGTGCCCGTTGGATTGGATCGGGTCGGGACAAGTGTAGGCACCTCCATTGAGATGCATGTGTTTGTTTTTCTTCTCACAGTCGGTGGCTAATGGATCGGATCGGAACGGGTCCATTGTAGGTGCACCCCAAGGTGTTATTGCCGGGATATTCATAGGTAACCATCCTTCCTAACATCTAGTTTGGATCAGGGGATTTTTTTAGCAAACTCGTGTAGTATTAACTCAATCCGGTACTCCAAACTGGGTCTACTTAGATAGAAGTAGGATACTACCACTGGAAAGCCCAATCTGTTCTAATCTTAATCTTGCGAGTCCTATATGCGTCTCGATGCGGGGAGGTTTAATATTATCCGCATACACCCTAAACTAACAAAAACCGTATTTATCATCACATCTCTCTTGGTATATTTGGACATCCCACAGAGAACCACTTCTAGGAGGCTTGTTGTACTTTATATAATTTCTGTAACGAGGAACATCACATTCCGTTGCAATTTTGGCATGCAAGATACAATTGATGAAGTAGAGCAACGCCAAAAACGGTGATTTCAGAAGAGAAACTTACCAGGGTTACTTATAAGAGGTTGGGGCTTAAGAAGAGTATGGACTCAGGTGTAGAGATTTCTGGGTTAGGGTCTATCGAGGTAATCCTCACAAGGCTTAGAGGTAGAAGACAATAGATTTAACAAGTAAGTGAAAACTAATATCCAGCCATTAAATTTTAGTGGCGCTAGAAAAGATAGACCATTCAGTTAAAGGGCCCAAGCTCATTCCGGTAGTAGGTTCACTTCTACTGAGAAAACTCTGCAATTGCGTTGGTCATTATGTGCTGTGGGTTCGGTCCACCAAGAAAGAGAGACAGAAATAGAGAGAAAAGAGAGGGTTGCGAGGAGGGGAGAGTAAAAATATGGCCTCATTACAAGACTTAGTCCTAGAACGGGATTTAGTGTTTTCACGGTAATTCATCCCCACAGCGGTCTCCTCTACCAACCCTCCCGGTTCCTTAATTTGTCTTTCAGCGGCTTATCTATCCCACTAGGACGCTGTAATGGCTTTATCTTTGCAGTATACCTACCTTACAACCAAGAGCCCCGTTTATATATATATATATATATATATATATATATATATATATATATATATATATATATATATGATTGATTTGTGAGACGGCTTCTCTCTCCAGCGGTGTTCTTCCTCTCCTTTCCGCAATATTTCGTCGGGTTCATCTCCAACTTCTTCAGGCTGCTATGTGTCGTCCCCGGTGGTTGTCAAGGGAATTTTGACCATTCCCTTGACAACCACTGAAGACGACACATAGCAGCCTGAAGAAGTCGGGGATGAACCCGACGAAATATTGCGGAAAGGAGAGGAAGAACACCGCTGGAGAGAGAAGCCGTCTCACAAATCAATCATTTCAACCCCAGCGAAGTAACTTAAAACAAAACATATATATATATATATATATATATATATATATATATATATGGTTTTTGCGCGAATAAATCGGAACGCTAACATTTTCGAGTCCATATGCTTGCAGGTACTCGTTATATAGGTTACTTAACGTAGGAAAACGAATGAAACAATTTTTAAAGCGATGTCCATAACCGTTTACGAGGAAAATTGATAGAAATACTTTTCCAAACTAATTTTCTGTTTGGGTATTCAGAAAAGATGATTGGTTCACTTGAAACATGTACCAGGTATTTGACATTCATCTAATCTAAGATATTTAAACTTTGGTATGGTTTGTAGGTAACAAGTATATGGAAAAAATTGTATTAAGGGTCATACAAAGTTTTCGGATCCCAATATATTTTCTAAAATATCTCGAAAACGGTTGGTAAATCATAGCAAGTGGAAGGCTGCTATTCGAAAGGTTACTAAATTCTGTACATAAAACATTCTGTTTTAATGTTCGGTGGGGCGATGTCAATCGAAGAGATAAGTGCTTAAAACTTCAAAGTTGTTAGTTTTATTTTTTTCAACGTGCATTTATCTCTGTTTACCTAACTTTTTAGTGGTTGCTGTATTTTATTTTTTTTGCTTCCCAACGGAAACAAGCACGGTTACCTCCGCATGGGGTTTCCTGGGTAACTTTAAAGTCTGTGCAATAATAAGCTGTAGAAAATTATGTAGTAGCGTTAATTTTGATCATACGTTATTTAACGCAATGTTATAATACTTATCGGCCGTGGTGAAGCACGGGTAGTCAGCTAGTATATATATATATATATATATATATATATATATATATATATATATATATATATATATATATATCCCACTAATAAGTACCTATTCATGTGGTATAGTTGTAGTAAACTTCTTGACAACGTTTACCTTAAGGGATTGTGTTTTAGGTGGCACTTAAGAACAAATTATATAGCAATCCTCATTCCAACCTTGTAAGAATTACTACAAAAGCTACCCTTCAAGGTAGATTGCGTAGTAAAAGCTGGCAAAGGGACCCGCGCAGGCCTACATCTCGAGAGGTAATTATCAGGAGCAGACGAAAAGACGAATAATGTTTCTGCAACAAGTTCATTAAAGCGACCACTAAACGACGTTACAATGGATTCATTAGCATTTCTATGTATGTGTTGGTACACTCGATTCATATCAACCATTATCTTTCTTAACCTCAATTCATTTAGAACTCGGTCCAGGATTATTTGGAACAGGATTCTTTTCCCCGCTATGAATTATTAATATGTTATAACAATATTTTTTATTCGCTGTGTTTTGAGGAAACGGCTTTAAAAAAAGTATTATATTACTTTATAATTAAAATATGTTTTACTAAATTGTATTGTGCAGGAATATATAAAAAAAGTAAATATTTATATTTGGTTTGTGTTTTTAGTTAATTTGATTATCAAGGAACATAAAAAATAATTAGTATATATTTTGATTGTTTGTTACTATTTTACTTAACTGTATTTATAAAGGAATATAAATATAAACAAATCGGTTTTATTTTATTGTTTGTTTTGACCTAACTTTACAATAATGGAACACAATAAGAATAATATATTTTTGTTTGCAGGTTAGTTATGGAGTTTTTGAGCCATACTGCTAAACATCAAGTAGGTATGCACTAAAGGTGTGAGTGATTAGTTGAAAGTTTTATGTGAAAAATGTTTAAATTTTTGAGGGCAGCTCCTAAGGAGCCAAGATGTGAAAACTGATAGCATTTATCAGGGCAGCACTGAAGAAGCACAGATGTGAAATACGTTTACATTTATCAGGGCAGCACTGAAGAAGCACAGATGTGAAATACGTTTATATTTATATGGGTAGCACTAACGGAGCCCGGATGGTAAATATGTTAACGATTATCAGGGCAGCTCTGATGGAGCCCAGATGTGAAATCTGTTTATATTTAAATGGGCAGCTCTGAAGGAGCCCGGATGGTAAATGTGTTAACGATTATCAGGGCAGCACTGAAGAATTTGATTCACAGCACCTTGACGTGTAAATTAGAATACGAATACATTCGTATTTAAAAGTGTGAATCCGAATGGATTCATATTTGCAAGTGTGAATCCGAATCCGAAATTTGGGTTCACACATATGAATCCGAATCCGAATCTATTCGGATTCATACATATGAATCCGAATCCGAATCTATTCGGATTTACACATATGAATCCGAATCCATTCGGATTCACATCTATGAATCCGAATCCATTCGAATTCACATCTATGAATACGAATCCATTCGGATTCACATCTATAAATACGAATCCATTCGGATTCACACTTGGATTCACTGAAAATTTCAATTCAAAAGGCCTATATAAATAAATAAATGCCTATCTGTACCTCACTACAGGTCGTGTTTTGAGTGTTAGCGGGATTTTACTCAAAAGCATTATCGGAGGCGCAAGGTACATATTCAGTATACGATCGCGAACTCCTGGCTATATATTCAGCTGTGCGATACTTCCGACCTATCATCGAAGGGAGGAGCTTTGTCATTTTTACGGACCACAGAACACTCGTCTACTCTATGCATCAAAAGCCCTCTACAGCATCTCCGATTAGGATGAGGTGGTTAAATTTTATTTGCCAATTTTCGACCAATATTCAGCACGTTGAGAACAACCAGGTAGCTGACGCTTCATCACGCGTGGAAGCTATTCATCTTGCTAGCGATTTGGATAGGCTTGCAGCTCTACAGAAGAAGGATCCGGAGGTCGAAGCTCTGAAGAAGCAGGAGAATTTGCAGTTGAAATTGATCAGCTTACCTGGAGCAGCCGAACCTATCCTGTGTGAGACATCCCAGAAGCAAGTGCGAGTCTACGTTCCGGCAGCACTTCGTCGGGAGATCTTCGATTCTCTGCATAATGCGAGCCACCCCGGAGTAAGAGCATCCCGAAAATCTGTCGCTCGGAATTACTTTTGGTTTAAATAAGGATATCAGCGCTTGGGCACAGACATGTATTGGATGCCAGCGAGGTCAAGTAGGAAGACACACGGTTACAAGCCCTGGTAACTTTGAATTCGTCAACCGACACCCACAGTTCGTCATCAGCGTCACCAGGATTATCCAGTTCCTCGTCTTCTACGTTCGTAGACCTCAGATTCCCTCCAAAAACTCCAAAAGCTTTTAGAAAGTTGCTCCCATTATCGGTTACCGTAGCCACGATCTTATCCGGGGTCAATCCGTATTTACAATTAATCCCGTTTAATGTGGTAGCGATTCTATCGAAAGTATGTGAACCTTTGAAACGACTGCACGCTAGAGCTGTTGCCTTCCTATTATTATTGCCGTCAATCCAGTGTGCGGTGACACCAA
Organism: Gonocerus acuteangulatus; assembly: GCA_946811695.1. Classification (NCBI taxonomy): domain Eukaryota; kingdom Metazoa; phylum Arthropoda; class Insecta; order Hemiptera; family Coreidae; genus Gonocerus; species Gonocerus acuteangulatus. The sequence goes on along the minus strand of OX328130.1, from coordinate 73,391,591 downwards.
CAAATCTCCTCTTTCCCGAAGACCAGATATCAGCTGTTGTGCACAGCCAAGGTACAGATTTAAATATTTCTTTTGTGTCCTCAACGTGTTCCAAATATTTTGTATCCAGCCTTCGCGTTAATGTTCGCCTGCTCATAACCTTCAACCCTCGGTTACTTATGTATAAGAAATTGAAAATTTTGTGGAACGTCGGGTCATCCACCGATTGAAGGGGCACCATAGCGTGGATGACATAATCAACAATTAAAGAGTCAAATCTAGATTGTTGGGATATAGACAAGGATGCATGGTACCGAGTTTCGCGAGCGCGGCGGGGATTCCTGGTCACGAAATCTTCCCTAGCTGATGAAAGGCTGCCTTTGAATTCTTCCACGGTTTCAGTGGAGTGGTGTCGCTCTAAATGGCGTATCAAATTAGAAGTATTCAAAATGCTCACCAGAATTTCTTTTGTTTTGGAAGGAACATTGGCATCGCATTTCAAACATAGAGCTCTAATAGATTTTTGAGATGCTATTTCAAGGGAAATAGCATCTGCATTGTCATTCACTGGCTTGAAAAATTTACCACCTAGTGCTGATCGAAGTGAAAATCTCAATTTCCCCACGGGGCCGCATTCGAAATCCATGGAATTGTCCTCGGGACAGAAAATACACAACTTTTAACGTGTTCACTTCAGGCTAATTATCTATACTAACATGAACATTATCGCAGTAGATAAAGACTTCTATCTTTAATCCTATCTCCAATCCTACCTTTTATTCTACCTAGAATGTAGCGAGGTACTTATTTATATTACTTGCTATTTATGTTGCTGTGTGTTGTTGACACTTTTGTGTACGTGAGAATCTTAAGAAATCACAATCCCCCAAAAAACATAAATGTGAAATAGAGGCCAAGTTCCTCCCCCCCCCCCCCCCTAAATAAACACAAAAAGCGAGAAATATCCCCTCCTAAAACCCTAAAATAACGTCTTGCCATCCTACACTCCAAAAAAGTAGTATGAGTTGGTGTATTAAGTGTAGTGTACTTTCAACCAAAAATATTTGCCAATATTTTTGGAGTGAAGGATGCAAAGGCGTTCTTTGCAGGTTTTAGGAGGGGATATTTCTCGTTTTTGGGGAGGGGATTGATTCTTGGATGGGAGGGGGTGGAACTTGGCCTCTATTTAACATTTATCAACAGTTAATGACAATGCAGATGCTATTTCCCTTGAAATAGCATCTCAAAAATCGATTAGAGCTCTATGTTTGAAATGCGATGCCAATGTTCCTTCCAAAACAAAAGAAATTCTGGTGAGCATTTTGAATTCTTCTAATTTAATACGCCATTTAGAGCGACACCACTCCACTGAAACCGTGGAAGAATTCAAAGGCAGCCTTTCATCAGCTAGGGAAGATTTCGTGACCAGGTATCCCCGCCGCGCTCGCGAAACTCGGTACCATGCATCCTCGTCGATAACCCAACAATCTAGATTTCAGTCTTTAATTGTTGATTATGTCATCCACGCTATGGTGCCCCTTCAATCGGTGGATGACCCGACGTTCCACAAAATTTTCAATTTCTTATACATAAGTAACCGAGGGTTGAAGGTTATGAGCAGGCGAACATTAACGCGAAGGCTGGATACAAAATATTTGGAACACGTTGAGGACACAAAAGAAATATTTAAATCTGTACCTTGGCTGTGCACAACAGCTGATATCTGGTCCTCGGGAAAGAGGAGTTTTGTTGGTGTCACAGCACACTGGATTGACGGCAATAATAATAGGAAGGCAACAGCTCTAGCGTGCAGTCGTTTCAAAGGTTCACATACTTTCGATAGAATCGCTACCACATTAAACGGGATTAATTGTAAATACGGATTGACCCCGGATAAGATTGTGGCTACGGTAACCGATAATGGGAGCAACTTTCTAAAAGATTTTGGAGTTTTTGGAGGGAATCTGAGGTCTACGAACGTAGAAGACGAGGAACTGGATAATCCTGGTGACGCTGATGACGAACTGTGGGTGTCGATTGACGATGATGTTGTTGCAGCATTACCTTTTCACCTAAGGTGTTGTGCTCACACCTTGACATTATGTGCAAGCACTGATATTCATAATACAATCCAATCAAATTCAGGCCTGCTGTCACTGCATGAGTCAGCAATAAAAAAGTGCAACATTCTGTGGCGTATTTCAAACACGCCAAAAAACAGCAGAAGTGCTTGAAGAGATCATTGGACGATCCCTCCCCAGACTCGCTGAAACCCGGTGGAACAGCCTGTACGATTCGTTGAAGGTGATTGTGGCTGTGAAATGCCACATGGACGAAATCAATCGGAAGTTGCATATGACATCTTCCTTTAGCGACGAGGAATTCACCTATCTACAAGAATTTTTAAAATGTTCAAAGCCAGTGGCCGAGGCAATAGATATATTGCAAGGGGATAAGGATGCGTATTATGGGTCATTGTTGCCGACAATTTTAGCTGTGAGGTTAAAACTGCAGAAATTGGCTACGTCTGATCTGCAATATTGCGGCCCGATTGCAACGGCTTACTTGAACAGTGTGAACCGCCGCTTCGCCACGTTCTTTGAATTCAACTCGGTGGAAGGTAAAAATGCAGCTGTAGCAGCTCTTTCTTATCCCAAATTTAAGTATGGTGGCCTTGTGTCAATGATCGAGTTGAAGAGTTATTAACCCATTTCAAATGTCTTATATACGAATACTTGGCAAACGACCCAGACGAAGACGAGGACAACAGCATGGAATCAGATCCACCCTTAGGAGACTTTTATGATTTTGGGGACAAAGATACCGACGCTCCAACTCATCCTGATGACCTAATGAACAAGGCTGGCGTTATTATGAAACGATACTTTGAAGAAAAGAAGTCCAGTTTGGAAATGCTTCGAAATTACCCCAGCATTCACAACATTTTTAAAAAATACAATACCCCACTGCCGTCGAGTGCGCAGGTCGAGAGATTATTTTCATATGCGACGATGGTGAACACACCAAAATCAAATCGGCTAAGTGACGAGAAGTTCGAACAACGTGTGGTTTTACGAGCAAATGCTTCATCCTAATAATAGAAACAATCAATTAATTTTCCTTATTCAGTGACTTTTCCTTTCTTTATTTTTTCAAGTTTCAACATTTTTGTATTATATATTATTTAGATAGTTTGCTTAATTTATTTGAATTGAATTATTTTAATTTCAATTATAAATAAACATATTCAACAGATACAGCCTTATGATCTCATTTAACCCTACAAAAGACTCTATATTAAATTAAAATAGTTCCAAGCGTTCGCAGAATTACAAAACCATATAAATATTACCGTATAAATCCTCGCTCTTATTCATGTGATGTTGCTGTGTGGTGTTGACACTTTTGTGTACGTGAGAATCTTAAGAAATCACAATTCCATATTTTGATTCAATAAAAACTACATTTCATAGTTAAATTGAGTTTATTTATGCCAACGTTTCGGTTTGACATGTAAGCCTTCTTCAGGGCTATGGAGGAGAGGAAGAACTATCCCGTTTCATGGTGGCTACATTTCTCGGCAGAATGTACGACTTGGGGCTCCAAATAGTAGGAAATTGTTCATATTAATTTTCGGGTCAATTAATTAGTTTGACGCTAATAAATATACGAAAATATATAAGAAAATACGCTAACACTCAATACACGACCTGTAGTGAGGTACAGATAGGCATTTATTTATTTATATAGGCCTTTTGAATTGAAATTTTCAGTGAATCCAACTGTGAATCCGAATGGATTCGTATTTATAGATGTGAATCCAAATGGATTCGTATTCATAGATGTGAATCCGAATGGATTCGTATTCATAGATGTGAATCCGAATGGATTCGGATTCATATGTGTGAATCCGATTAGATTCGGATTCGGATTCGGATTCATGTATGTGAATCCAAATTTCGGATTCGGATTCACACTTGCAAATATGAATCCATTCGGATTCACACTTTTAAATACGAATGTATTCGTATTCGGATTTACACGGCAAGGTGCTGTGAATCAAATTCGGATTCGGATTTACGAATACGAATCTGCCCATCTCTGCCTCCCGGCTCTCATCGGTATGTAGTATCTTATTTATTTATTTATTAAAGAGCATTCGTAACTAAGACGACTTGCTCAATTCATGAATACAAAAATTAAATTGCTAGAATATATAAAAATGACAATAAATGTAAAAAACAAAGGTTGTTAAAAAAAGAAAAATTCCAAGAAAGAAAATATGAAACATTAAAAAAAATAAACAACTTGCATGATAATCCAAGAAAAAGCAATTTAATAATAGCAAATACTTTTTAGAAAGTGAGTGGTAATATACAACAATCAGGTTCTGATTAGGATTAATTTAAAGTAACTGATTTAGTCTTCCTTGATTTAGAAGTTTGGTGTGTTTAGTACAATCAATTCTGGAGTCTATCATATTCTTCTTTCCATTTGGCTTAAAAATCTTCTTTTCTTTCTCTGCTTTCTGTTTTCCTTCCTCTTTATTCTTGGCATTTGGTTGTTTCTCTTAGTTATTATTAATGATTAAAAATATTATTATTGTCTGTTCATTAGTACTTATTTCATATCTTATGTCTTTGATTATCTGTCCATACTCTGAACTAAGTTCTAGGAAAACAATTATTGTTCACTTATCTGCAGATCTATCATCTTCTCTGTAGATCTATCATCTTATCTGTAGATCTATCATCTTATCTGTAGATCTATCATCTTATCTGTAGATCTATCATCTTATCTGTAGATCTATCATCTTATCTGTAGATCTATCATCTTATCTTTAGATCTATCATCTTATCTGTAGATCTATCATCTTACCTGTAGATCTATCATCTTATCTGTAGATCTATCATCTTATCTGTAGATCTATCATCTTATCTGTAGATCTATCATCTTATCTGTAGATCTATCATCTTATCTGTAGATCTATCATCTTATCTGTAGATCTATCATCTTATCTGTAGATCTATCATCTTATCTGTAGATCTATCATCTTTCTTTATTGGTTTAACTATTTTGGTTATTAATTCTGCTTAGTAGATAGAGTAGCCGTAATGTACTTAATACAGAAATTTACAAAAATCGTATTGATGTTTTCTTAGCCGAATCCCAACTCATTATTATTATTATTAATAGAATAAATATATTATATAAATTACTTATTGAAGCATAAATATACATTTAAAATTTTATATGGAGGGTTTAGAGCACAACTAGACCAAGTTCATGTTATACAGTTTTCAGAAAATGCGTATTTTGCTTTTTAATTGCATAGATGTTTTTTAACCCCTTTAAACAGTATAACTCGTAAAAATAATTGAACTTAAACACTGATCTTTACTTTATAAACCACTGACATTATTTATGTATAGTTTTGTTTAAAAAATAGTTATAACTTGGACTTGGCTTACTCGTGCTTTTAAAACAAATAATAGTGACTTCCAGATGTGTTGCAAGAACTGCTACAAGTGGCAAAATAATGAAGTTAGGACTTAGTCTCCTGTAGCACTGAAAAGAGCCATTTTAGTAATACTCTTCAATCCTATTACAAGATAAAATGCCAAAAATGTACTTGGCCTAGTTGCGCCCTGAACCCTTGCAATTTCATGAAATGTTGTATTTTAACATTTTTAAAAATACATTCAAGAGAGCTGCGTAGCTTCCAATTTCTGTTGCTTCGTGTAACTGAATTAATCTAATTTAACTAGAAATATATCATAAATTACAATTCACACAAATACCGAGAGAGAGAGAGAGAGAGAGAGAGAGAGAGAGAGAGAGAGAGAGAGAGAGAGAGAGAGAGATTAAATTATAATGTTTGGTCATTTCGAAGAATTGGTAAACAAAAAAAAATTCTCTCACGTGTGTAACCTCAATATTAACGTGCTAAAACGGAGAACAAACAAAGGCTCCAACTTTACAAAACAAACTGTTAAATTCCCTCGGACGATTATTGTTTTTATTTGCAAAACGAATTTACCTTTCAAATAAAGGCAATTAATGTTGTTTAAACAAATGCTCTTCAATTGTAAATCTAATTTTTTTTCACGGACATGTTGCGGCCCCCCAACCCTACAAATTTACCTGACAATCACATTTTTAACGCTTCAATTTTCCCAATTCTTAACTGTGGTCAAATAATATTTTATTTTCTATTAATTGACACATGAAAGGCCAGGAGGGGGGGGGGAATTTACTATATTTAAAATACTAACAGATTTTATTTTTATTATTTTACTCCCACTGGTGTTCGGAATTAAATAAAATAATTTTGTTTGGGCAGTTCAAGGTACAAATACTTGCAATTAAGCAAGCAAGCTTCAAAAAATGCGGATATTTTCTATAAAATAAATAAATAAATAAAAAAAAAATGGAAAAATTAAGAGATTTTTTCATTAAAAAAATGTAATAAAGTATTTTTTCCTCAGATAACACATTAATATATGTTTACCTTCAACTTCTAATCTTCTTTACGTTATTTTTAGTGGATGTTTGCGACAAGTTTTCATAGAAGCTCGTTTTGAAGCTGGTTTAATTAAAAACTGTTTAAGGTGTTGCAAATCATTGAACTTGGGCTCAGGAATTTGAACTGGCCCACTGTAAAGATTTTTAAAAGTTCCTCTTGGTCACACATACTGCGCGTATCTTTCTCGTTTCAGACCCCATAGATCACGAAAATATAGGTGGTTCAAATTTGTATATATATATATATATATATATATTTATATATATATGCTTGTCTGTTCGCGCTCTAGCGAGCTCAAAAATGGCCCCATTTTAATGAAATTTGTTACAAAAATCTGTCTTCTCATTTGAAAGGTCAAGTTCGTTAACCAAGAGAATCCGCCCACGGAAAGATAGTGTTTGGGGCGAAATTCGCGCAAGAAAAAATCGTAACGCTTACGTTTTTGAGTTCGTATGCTTGCAGGTACTTGTTTTATAGGTTTCTTAACATAGGAAAACGAATGAAACCATTGTTCAGGCGATATCTGTAACCGATTCTGAGAAAAGTGGATTCAATGTTTTTGTAAGTCATTATTTTTTTGTGGGCACTTAGAATCGCGGGATTCAATTGAAATATTTTCTACATCTTGGAAATTAATCTCAACTAATATATTTAAATTTTGGTTATATTTAATTTAAGGAAGTATGCGAAAAAAATTATTTTATTAATAGACATGAAAAGTTTTCGGATCTTCATACATTTTTCGTAAATATCTCGATAACGGTTAGGAAATCGTTGTAAGTGGAAGTTGAACATCCGAATGCTTACTAAATTCTCTACAAAAAAGGTTATAAGCAATATTCGATAGGGCAACGTCAATCAGAGATATAAGCGCTTAAAACATAAAAAGTGTTTGTTTTGTTGTTTTGAAAGAGTTTTTCTTTTTTTTTTATCTCACTTTTTTATTGGTTGTTTTTTGTTTTAAATTGCATTTATCATTAAAATTAGTACTGCAGTAATATAAGCTAAGAAACTGTGAAAGGTAACGGTAATAAGTTTGAAGTGGCTGTGGTTATCAAGATGGCTGTGGCTAATCATGATGACGTATGCATTAGTTTGTTTTGAATTCTCCTATCTGTATAACCTTCCTCATAGCCTCCATCTGAAGTTATTGTTATTTCTTATTTTATAGACAGATTTAACCCTCGAAAGAATGGAATTTTATTCCCCATGAAGCACATATTTACAGTTGATTATAACAGTAAAACGAATTTGCTAGTAAAACAAGATACTTAAAATGACAACGAATATTTGATTGTTTAGAAAAGAGCCTTCTCAGCAGTAGTCAAAGAGTAAGTAGGTTTTCAGTACATAATTGTATTGACGTATACAGATTAAGAATTATCCGCTTCTGTGTAAGTTGGCTACTGTCAGTTTCCTGTGATTTGTGATGCTAATCTATTCCATTTCTTCGAGATGTACGTAACCGCGCTAAGATGACGCAGCTCCTGCGAGTCGGACTTTTTAGGGTTCTTCTCATTGTTTCTCGACCGTAAGGTTTTGCAGGCTGATAATACTCTTATAAGGCTAGTAGATGCCACAGAAATGTACATTTCCTTAAAAAAGTTACATTCATCGTTTTCCCCCTGGCTCTTCAAATGTTTATTAGGTTTGACGCTCAAGATTTCAGTGTTTTCTTTTTAAATATTTCTAACATCTTTTTAGGGATAAATCAAGGAAAATGACTAACACAATTATTTCACCAGAAATTGAGCTGTCAGGAGCTTTATATACATAGCTATAAAAATTTAAATTCCTCGTGTATTGATGTGATAATAACAACGACTGATATAAACTCAACTCTCAATAAATCAATCTTAAAAAATGGTTCGACTTACCTACAGCCGACTAACAGAACATCGATTCATCCCGATTACACTTCGAATTACCTGGATTTAAAATGAACAAAAAATAGGAGTTATAATAATTTACATAAACTTTGTCAAAGACATAAGTAACTTTGCCTGTAAAATAATCTTCAGTCATTTTTTGGACATTGCTCTCCCTTTTCATCATAATCACTTTTATAATGTTCCTTAGGTGTGTGAACATGTGGTGATCGATGTTCTAACAGGTTGCCAAGAAGGTCCAATAGTGTATTAACCGCATTTCTTGTTTCTCTAATTGTAGGAGATTATTTTCTGACTACTTATTCATCAGGTTATTCATCAGGTTCATCATCACTTCCGAATTAAATGTCCTCCATTTTAGACTGTGCTTTGGCTAAAATTCATTTACTTATTTATTTATTTACTGGAGTACCGGAACAAAAGCGAAATGCTCATACATTTCTGAACAACTGCCATTAACAGTTAGGTCCTGTGCTCGCCGAAGAAACTGGTCTCATGAAAGCTATTTTATTAAAGCGAGCACAGTACTAGCGCAGTACATATACTAAAAAAGTCTGTCACGCAGGAGCTGCATAACTAAGCACTTTCCTCAGAATTTGGGTAGTGTAGACTGCTTTCCAGAACAATTTGCTTAAAATATCTTACATAAATAAAATAAAAACATGAATAGTTCTCTTTTAAATTTGTAATGAGTAACTGATCAATTATTAATTTGCTTCCAGAGTTATGTTTACACATGGTACCTATTACACTACGTAATAAATACAAAAAACCTCATGTTATCCTATTTTGATCTAACGCAGGAACAGGATACAGTCACTCTAGTAGTAGAAAGCGCTCCTTGCGGCGGCTTTGTGAACCTATGTCAGGCGGGCTTTTCTATTGAAATATATTACATATTAAACCCCCGCTTTCCGATTGACCGATTCAGCTCATTTTTACAACACTTCTTTCTCATGAGTTACCCACGACGTATACCGCGTTTCGTTACAATACAGCAGAAATTACGACCAGTATGAGTATATTAGTAATTTGGGTCCGGAGTAAACCCCCCTCCTAATGAACGATTTAGTTTTTTTTTACAACACATATTTACCTGTAGATTACCACTACGAATACCGAGTTTCGTCGAAATATACCAAAAATCACGGTTGGTAGTGGCGAATTGGTATTGTGGGTCTGGAGTAAACCCCCCTCCTAATGAACCGATTTAGTTTATTTTTACAACACATATTTACCTGTAGATTACCACTATGAATACAGAGTTTCGTCGAAATATACCTAAAATCACGGCTGGTAGTGGCGAATTGGTATTGTGGGTCTGGAGTAAACCCCCCTCCTAATGAACCGATTTAGTTTATTTTTACAACACATATTTACCTGTAGATTACCACTATGAATACAGAGTTTCGTCGAAATATACCTAAAATCACGGCTGGTAGTGGCGAATTGGTATTGTCGGCCCGGAGTAAACCCCCCCTCCTTATTAACCGATTTAGTTCATTTTTATATCTCACTTTTCTCTCTATATTACCACTACGAATACCAAGTTTCGTTGAAATATAACAAATATTACGGCTGACATAGTCAAATTAGTGTGTAGACCGATTTTGGTGGTTAACGAACTCGTTCAATCGTTTGCTAATTGAATGCTATATACCAAGTTTCGTGACGAAAAAACAAAAACTCTGGCCGCTATCGTGTTAACAGACACACATATATATATATATATATATATATATATATATATATATATAAATTTTAACGGGGGTCATTTTCGGTGTCTACTAGGTAGGATCGATAAAGATTTGAAGAAATTTTTTGAAAATTCCGTCATGAGTCCAACCTCAATAGCTACTTTCCTTCGGAGGAAAGTGCTAAAAGCGTGCGCACAGAATAAACTGTTTTCTATCGGTTTCGTGATTGATTTAGACGATTTAGACGATGATGCATTTGTGTTGCGGTGGTGTCAAAAAATAAAACCCCGCAAGTTCTGGGTTCACCCGATGATTAGGGATCGGCAACGCAGCTGTTTTGGTGTACCTCGCGAACTAAATAGAGATCCTGATAAATTTATTAAGGATTGTTTTAGGATGTCGTCGTTTTGTCGTTTAGGCGATGTCCTTATATCTGCAAGTGATTGCAGAATCGGCAAATGCCTCCTCGGACCCCTATTTTGAGTTCTACTTATTTACATATTTTTTTCGATTTTGGCCTGAGCTCGGACCATAGTTGACTATATACATACATACATACACACTCACACACACATATATATATATATATATATATATATATATATATATATATATATATACACACACACAAATATATTAAATTCATGACATTGAATTCTTATGAATTTTAGCTTTACTAAAAATAAATTGGAAAAAAAATTGGTGGAAAAATTGTAAATTTGTGTTGAAATTGGAAAAATCCGGAGTTCTGTCCTCATTACTTGAGGTTACTATAATTACATCGGCCTCGTGAAGCCGGCACTAACAAACCGCTTCATATTCGACTCAAGGGAATATATAGATGCCTGTAACAGATTGCATGGCGCCAGGCTCGTCTCGTTCCCGCCTAAAATCAGTTTACGCGGGATATGTAAAGGCCACCTCAGGGACAGTTGTGATGAAGACTTTATTATGTTTATTAGCGTGGTTCCTCCCTCCCTCCATAGGGAAGAACCCGGCTTATAAGGTTGACCTTATGACGCAATCCGGAAGTGCAGACTAGAAACGTTTACGTTTCAGAACCCCTAGAGAACGAAAATAATGGTGGTTTAAATTTGAATATATATATATATATATATATATATATGTATTCCTAGATGTAGGCGTTTCCGTGTTTCTTTGTTTAAACGCTTGTTTTTGTCCATTTTTTTCGGTCACGCCATAACGAAAATTTAATTATGATGACATTTTAAAAATCTGCATCAAATTCTGTAAGATCTAATGGGTACTTAGCGCAAAAATTTCTTAAACCAAATGCACAGCAGCCACTCAATAGAATAACTTATCGCGAAGTAAAGGCTTTTTATTTTTGATATTTTATGCCCTGCACGATCATTTTTTTGGTTTGGTAGATGGTGATCTCCTTTTTTGTCTCAATTGACCACAATTTACTTATGCTGAGCATCCTTTTTTGGTCTCATTTTTTGTCTCAATTGACCACAATTTACTTATGCTGAGCATCCTTTTTTGGTCTCATTTTTTGTCTCAATTGACCACAATTTACTTATGCTGAGCATCCTTTTTTGGTCTCTTCCTTTTCTTTTCTGGGAGTCCCATCTTCCTAAGAGTGGAACATTAAAAATAAAGAACTTTTATTTCGTGATAAGTTATTTGTTTCGATGGCTGCTGTGAATTTGGCTTAAGAAATGTTTGCAGAAGATACATGAGACCTTAAAAAAAAATTTGATGCCTATTTCGAAAATGTCATCAGAATTAAATTGAATTTTCTGTGCATAAAAATGGTAAAAAACACTAGCGTTTAGACAAAAAACACGGAAACGTCTATATCTATGGAAATAAATCAAGTAAAAATTTCTTCTTGGTGTCATTAAACTACGATTCAATCGGCGTAAGTATAAACCACTAAGTATGACTATTTCAACGTTTATCAAGATATTATTCTATATCTCCGGAAATATTATAAAAATTACTCATGAAAATTGAAAAAAAAAATTTTTTTAATGCCGACTGCTTTCCCAACCTCACCATCATTTACCCATCTTAGTAAGTAAGAATTTCAAGCTGGGGAAAATGGTTTCAACCTAATACGCGTTTTTTTTTGTTTTTTTTTGGTGCAAACTTCCTTCAAACTTAAATAAAAGGCCTTTTAGTCTGGTTGGTCGTATACCGACTGTTATGAACATAATCGGCTGTGTTATGTACAGTGATTTAATGAATGCACGTTATTGCAATTTTTAATTGTCAAATTTAATAAATGATCATAATATGAATAGGCCATCAATTCGAAAGCATATTGTATAATTTTATACATTATAAAATTTATAAAATTATACATTACAATTTTGTTATATAAAATAATTAAAAGTTTGTAATATCAAATATAATATAATTGATGAGTACTAATAAGTAAACTCCATCTGATTAGTTATATGTGTGGATTCTAAGTTGAAAACTAATATTTTCTAGGTAGTTGGTAACAGCTTCTGAGTACTTACTACTAAAAGTTATATAACTTTTAAAATGTTTGTAATATAAAATATGGAATAATTGAAGACTTAATAAGCTGTTACCAACGACCTAGAACACCTTAGTTTTCAACTTAGGATCTACAACATATTACTACTCAGATATAGCTTACCAACAGCAGCATTCATGGAGAATATTCCAAAATAATAATTAATTAAAAATGGCTTATAGCCAAAATGTTTCCACAATAAAAAAGCAATATAAACTAATTGAAGATTGAATAAGCTGGGTACTTGCGTATTAGCGTCAAAGCAGGTTAAAGAGGCGGATCTCGTTCAGAGATCTGGATCATGGATAACGCATTTCTATTGGTCAATCACCATCATTTCATTGGCTAGATTGCATTGGCTATTGTGTTTATAGTAACCATCTTGTTTCATTTGTCTTTATAACGCTATTCATTTGTGCTTTATTTACCCGCGCAATTGTTAATTTTTTTTGGTTGTTACGCGATTTCAGTTTATATGGTCATGTCGAGTTTATATGGCTACAACAGAATAGTATATCAGTCCATTATCCAACGAAAAACCATCCTTGATCTATATTATCAACGAGTTGGATCGACTAGAGTTTCGATATAACCTTGAGCGAGCGTAGCGAGCGGAAATTCATTGCAATTATGCTACTACTATAAGTGCTACGCGTTTTCGCTCGCTAAAGGTTATGTCAAAACTCTAGTTTTGACCTTTTGTCAGTCGCCATATTGGCAAAAACTGATATGACTCCTTGATCCAGCTCTCTGACCCGGTGATGATCCAGTTCTCTGAGACCCGACTCTTTAACCTGCTTTGACGCTATGTACCATAATCTGTTACCAACAACCTAGATTATTGTATAATCTGTTTGTTTATGTAGATCTGCAGTAGGCAGTTTACCCCCACCCTCCAACCTACCCCCACTCCTGACCTTCTGAGATAGGAGCCCTCTAGCGGACTGCGGACTGAAAGCGGAACCATGGCATTGCCTGCAGAACATCTGTTCTACTATTTATAGCGAAGGCCTCGCCTTCTCCACGGTCAAGGACGCCTCACTCGTTTAGCATCGCTCTTACATTGGCTTTCAAGCTTCCAGTTGGACGGTCCAAATCAGGGAAGGGAATGTTTCGATTGTCTGGATCGGCCACGTGGTCAAGGAATGTCAAATACTCCTGTCAATGATTTTTGCCCAACTATCACTTGGTAGGTTCCACTGGCTCGGAGCTAGGTTATTTGTATTTTCGATTTAGATTTTAGGCTGATTTTCGATTTAAAGCTAATCTGATTTTCGCTAGTTTAAGCTTGATACGATGCAATGTATAATCAAATATGACCCCAATTCATATCAAATATGACCACTGATATAAATATATATATTATATCAGTGGTCTTTTTAGCGCGGTTCCTGCCTCCCTCCATAGGAAGGAAACTCGCTTATAAGGTTGATCTCATGACGCTATCCGGAAGTACCGACTAGAAAATTTTAAGTTTAAGAAACCATAGAGCTCTAAAATAACAGTGGTTCAAATTTGTTTGTGTGTGTGTGTGTGTGTGTGTGTGTGTGTGTGTGTGTGTGTGTGTGTGTGTGTGTGTGTGTGTTGTGTATACAGGGTGTCCCGTAAATGTCTAGTCATATCGTGGGAGGTGATAGATGACCTTTCCGAATTCTCACACATAAGGGAGAAAACGTCGTTTTATTGTTTTATCGAGACAAGCGTGGTTTTTAGATGAATAATCGTTGTAACTCTGGCCCAGATGGTTCTACTAGAAATAAAGTGAAACCAATCGAAAGCTGAGTAAATTTACTATAAGATTAGTTGAGAGTAAATGTAAAAATGAATGAATGTAAGTATGTTTATCGTACCAAAAGAAAGCTATTCTAAATTTCCAGACGTTTTCTTGATATTTCTTCTCAGCGTTACTCCTCAATGGGCAGGATCTGAGGAAAAATGTGTTCAAATGGGTGATCTAGGTAAAAATAATAATTTTTCAGGTTAATTTATGGTTGGGGTTCATTAATGGCCGTCTCCTGGACCCAGTATTAGTTACTGTAATTAATAAATTCAAAATAAATGTGTATTTTATTTATTTACTGTTTTAGGATTTTTTTTAATTTTTGTGCAAGTAACTTTTTTTATTGTTTTATGTAAATAGTTACTTAATATTTAAGTAAATATTTATAAAAACAAGTATTTCTTCTAAGCTTTTTGAATAAACTGAAGAAAAAATTATTATTTTTTTTCAAAGATCCAGGTTTTTTTTTTTTTTTTTTAAACTTTTGTTCCTAAATCGTTCACACGCTTTAATAACACAGGGTTGTGATACATGAATATAAAGCTGGTTAAATGAAAAGGTTTTTCTGAAACCCGGAAATCGCAGATCCTGATCATTGAGGAGTAACGCTGGTAAGAAATATCAAGAAAATGTCAGGAAATTTAGAATAGCTTTCTTTTGGTAAGATATACATACTTACATTCATTCATTTTTACGTTTACTCTCAACTAGTCTTATAGTAAATTTACTCAGCTTTCTATTGGTTTCACTCACTTTCTAGTAGACCCGCCTAGGCCGCAGGTACAACGATTATTCTTCTAAAAACCACGTTTGTCTCGATAAAACAATAAAACGATGTTTTCTCCCATATGTGTGAGAATTCGGAAAGGTCCTCTATCACCTCCCACAATATGACTAGACATGTGTGAGAATTCAGAAAATAGCCATAGAACACTTTTTGTTCCCCTAAATAAGAACCGCGCTAAATAATAAAACAAAACAAAAAAATAGTTAAAATTTAACTTCATAACTGAATTTATTTGAGGTCATCATACCAGGCAATGCATCATTGCCAGGTAAACTAGGAAAGATGTCTTGATTCTAAGCGATGAAGATCCCCCAGTTTTCTTAGTAGGCCTAGTAGTGGTAGTCCTCGTTGGCAGCTTATTCTTCGAGTTACAATAATCCGTTTTGCAATCTTCGCAGAATTCAACTTTACCATATATAACCTCGTAGGCTGGAGCCAAGGTTTTGCATTTAAATGTACATCCCAATTCTTCAATTTGTTTGTTTTTAGAATCCCTGTACAAAATTGTAACACATGTCAAAGAACGTAGTAACGGACATTTCTCTTCCCCCGGATTATCGCAGTTACCCTTACATTTATAACAAGTAAACGTGTCAAATCCAATGCCAAGGATATTTCTAGAAAACATAGTAAAAAGAAGAAAACTTACACTAAAACGGTTCATTATTCAAAAATAAAATCTAATTTCCTCACAACATCTGAAATGAAGAATGTTAAATTAAAATTAACATCTGGTCTAAATGTGAAATTTATTTATTTCATTTCAATGTCCATTATTATTAACTAGGAATTTTAGTACGGGTTAACTACAGGTTACCACACTTCTCTAGCCAGGATAGGGCTGATGCCACTTTTCTTTTCTGAAGAAAAGCCCCCCTGTGGGAATCGAACCCATAACCCTTAGTACGGGGTATTAAGTGCTCACGCTTAAACACTCACGGCCACTGGGCCTCCATAAATTTGAAAGAAACAGATAAAATAAAAAATAATCATGAACTTCAAGTTATTTATTTAAATTTTCAACGTCCATTTATAATTGACAACGGGTTTTAGGACGGGTTATCTATAGGTTACCACCCTTTTCTAGCCAGGATAGGGCTGATGCTTTTTCTTTTTTCTAAGCCCTATCCTGGACAAGAGCCTCTTGTGGACATCGAACGTCTGATGGGAATCGAACCCTCAACCTTAGGGTTGGAGTGTATACGCCTTAGCACTCACGGCCACCGGGCCTCCAGAACTTTAAACAAAGTTCAAAATCCTTAACTCTCTATTGGATGGAGGAATTCTTCTTAAGATCCAAGATAAAAGAGTGATCTTAGTGCGGTTCCGTTCATTTCCCCTGTGCCACTAGTAAATGAACATAAGCAGTTGTTCATATATATATATATATATATATATATATATATATATATATATATATATATATATATATATATATATTAAAAAAAGTCAGAATTGCTTTCATCTATTTCAGGAGTATCAGGTAATCCTATAAGTCGGTTTTTAATATTCTGACTAATTATGTTCCCTCCCTTTCAATTTATTTCTACCTAGTTTTGGTTAGTGAAACCTATTTATTCTGCGCTGAAATTTCATTTGTAATTGATCTCTTAAGACACCACTTACGATTTTTTACGGTTTGGGAATTCGATTATCGAAACGTTGTAGAAATAGATTGCAAAAATGTCGTTAGTGAGCGACAAGTGCTGCGGTGGTTTGAACGATTTCGAGCGGGGAAACCGCAAGCTTGAAGACGAGCCTCGTACAGGTCTAGCAACAGAGCTTGACGACCAACTCCTGTAGGCTACTGTAGAAGAAAATCCTGTTGTAACAGTCGAAGAGCTAGCAGAAAAACTTGGATCCACACATTCTACAGTCCACCGACATAAACCGACATTACTTATTTGATGACCTTATATTTCTTAAGTGTTAAAAGTATTATTTTAAATGCACATAAGTGAATGTAAAGCAATGATTTACCCAAAGAAGCTGCATATTTACATAAACAAATCGTCCAAACCCATTTTATGATCTTCCTATTTATTAAAGTAGAAATCCAAAAGAACAATCTTTATAACAATGGATAGAGGAAGTTTCAAAGATCTTTTCAAGAAATTACAATTGAAGGTGTCAGGTCAATCGGAGTGCTTACAACTTCAAACTATATTATTTTTTTTTCTTTTGAACGGGTTATTGCCGTTGCTTAACTCACTTTTTAATTAGTTATTGTTCTGTTTTAAATTGAATTTATCTGTAAAATTGTTATTATAGTAAATGAAGACAAGAAAATGAGAAATCATTTGATAATGGTGTTTGACGAGAGCAAACATTTGTAACACTAAATGTAATTTAATATCTCCAGCGAAATTTGCCCTATAATGGGCTAAGGAGAATTTATTACCCGACAATTGAAAAACGTTCTTTTTGGTTTTTCACGTTTTCTAAGAATTGGAGGACGATGCAGAAAAACGGTTGGTACCTCAAGGGTCAAGATCTACAAGAAATTCTATATAATAAAAAAGTTCAATTTTATATACCAGTGATACCCTTCATGTCCAGGTAACCAAAACATCGTGATTTGTTTGTAGATTTGGTTGTTGTAAATGTTTGTCATGGAGTGTAATGAACTTGGTGAGTCAGTACATATTGTTCTGTTGTCCGTATCTGTGTCTTCAATGATTTTTAGAGTACTGCATGGAGTTCTTTTTCTGGAGGAACTAAGACAGAAATTAACGCGCACTGAAAATTTAATCTTCTAGTGTCGACGTTTCAGGGTCGGAGGCCGGTGCGAAGCTCTGATCGCACTATTTTGCTAGATTGATTTATCGCCAAGAATCAAATACCAATCCAGATAGATTTTTCAATTCTGATTTTAGCTGCTTTATGATTAATAACAATAACAATAATGATAAAAGTACTATTTCCTAAATTACTCTTTTTACGATAAATAAAATTTCAGAATCAAAACAACTATAATAAAAATACGATTAGGTTTTACGGGCACTATGAAGCTATTTGTAGAAAATATAATCGTTAAATAAAAAAAATTGATACTGGAAATGCAAGATTGATTCTGGTTTTATCGTTCCTCTTCAAGGGAGATAAAAATTGCTTTGATTTTCATGACAGTAGTCGTAAATCCAGCCTTAAAGTCGGTATTATCATCCAGAGATCGGTTGTAAAACTCAGACCTTTAAATCTATTGTACATTTCTATTGGGACGTCGAATTGGAGGTTAGAAAATTCAAATCAAACACTAGACAATTCTAAACTCTATGGAAAAATAATTGTTTTAGCACTTTCCTCCGAAGGAAAGTAGCTATTGAGGTTGCACTCATGACGGAATTTTCGAAAACTTTCTTCGAATCTTTATCGATCCTACCTAGTAGACACCAAAAATGACCCTAGTTAAAATATATATATATATATATATATATATATATATATATATATATATATATATATATATAGTTATATATGTATCCGTTAACACAATACATCCCAGAGTTTTTGTTTTTTCGCCACGAAACTTTGTATATAGTATTCCCCCATCAAACGATTGATCGAGTTCGTTAACCAACAAAATCGGTCCATCCAGAGGGGGGGGGGGGGGTTACTCCGGAGCCAAAGTAGTTATTTGCCAATACCAGTCGTAATTTTTGTTATATTTCAACGAAATCTGTATTTGTTGTGTTCAACTGAAGAAAAAAATGTGTTGTAAAAATAAACTAAATTGGTTGACTAGAAGGGAGGGTTTACTCTGAACCCAAATTACTAATTTGCTCATACCGGTCGTAATTTCTGATGTATTGTAACGAAACGCGGTAGACGTCTTGGGTATCTAATAAGGAAGAAGTGTTGTAAAAATGAACTAAATCGGTCTATCGGAAGGGGGGGATTTACTTTGTACTATGTTCGGATTAAATTTAAACAGGTGTTTTTTTTTTTTTTGTTTTTTTTTTTTTTTTGTTTTTTTTTGTTTTGTTTTTTTTACGGCGCATCTACTTCTTGGTCATTAGCGCCGACATCCAGGGTGCAGCGAGGAATTTTCCCAGCGAGCCTTGAGATGAGAAAATCCCTGCTGGAGGTGGGAATCGAACCCACCATCTCCCGCTTATGAATCCAGCGCGCTAGCCACTAGACTACGGGAGACCCCTTAAACAGGTGTTATTTATGTTTTTATTTTATTTATCTATATAGGTTATTTCAAGCAAATTATTCAGGAATGCACTCGACACTACCCAATTGTGAGGAAAGTGCATAGTTCTGCAGCTCCTGCGTGACGGACTTTAATAATTTAATTATGTATGAGATGTTCTGTTATTAATGTTAATGTTAATTAATAAAAAAAAAAAAAAAAAAAAAAATTAAAAGGCTTCGCATATATATGGCGATGAGCCCTTAAACACTTTATGTATTACATAATACTGCAGAAATTTTCAAACCGCCATTTTTATTATTATTATTTTTAGGTTGTTTACGACAATTCAATCACTATTGGATCACTCACAAATAATAAACCTCTCTTTATGATAATTAAGTAAATAATTTCACTGTCGCACAGTGGGGCTAAACGATATTTCGTGTTTCAAAAAACCTACAGCCACTAAATCTTGACCGAATTAAATTTAGATCAACTTTGTCTGGCCAGATTTTTTTTTTTTTTTTTTTTTTGGTTCCCCTGTTTGTAAATACCTGTAAATAATTCAAGAAATTTTTCAATTAAACATAAAATAATATTGTATTTTTCATCCAACTTAATTCTAGCACTGATATCGAATAAATTAAACATTCAAATCATGATAAGACTTGGAGAAATTCAAAATCTATTTTCAAATCATTCAATAATAAAATAATTTTAATAAATCTCATTGTTGAATTAATACAAAATTACGTTTTGAAGATGTTTCAGTCATTTTTTCCCAGCAAAGCAATCAGTACAACATTGCGGTTTTTAACAAAATTCAAGAACTTTTACAATTGAACATAAAATAATATTTATTTTTTCATCTAACTCAATATTAGCACTGATATCGATCAAATTAAACATTCAAATCTTCATTAGACTGGGAAAAAATGACTGAAACCGCAATGTTGTACTGATTGCTTTGCTGGGAAAAAATGACTGAAACATCTTCAAAACGTAATTTTGTATTAATTCAACAATGAGATTTATTAAAATTATTTTATTATTGAATGATTTGAAAATAGATTTTGAATTTCTCCAAGTCTTATCATGATTTGAATGTATAATTTATTCGATATCAGTGCTAATATTGAGTTAGATGAAAAAATAAATATTATTTTATGTTCAATTGTAAAAGTTCTTGAATTTTGTTAAAAACCGCAATGTTGTACTGATTGCTTTGCTGGGAAAACTGCTCTATTTACCCATCTCTTGCGATGAGTTTTTTAAATGATCTATTTTTTACATCACTAGCTGTTACCCGGCATGCCATGCTACACCTAATTTCTTCATCTAGAAAAGCCAAAATAAATTAGAAACCAAATAAGTAATACTAACATCTAATAAAGAAAAAGACCGACTCGCAGGAACTGCGTAATCTTAGCGCGGTACGTACATCTCGAATAAATAGAATAGATTAGCATCACAAATCACAGGAAACTGACAGTAGCCAACTTACACTGAATAATACGGACAATTCTTAATCCTCATTCTTGAGAAAGGCTGAATAAGTCAATACAATTATGTACTGAAAACTATTCTAAACAACCAAAAATTAATTGTCATTTTAAGTATCTTGTTTTACTAGCAAATTCGTTTTATTGTTATAATCAACTGTAAATTTGTGCTTTATGGCGAATGAAATTAAATTCTGTCGTGGGTTAAATCTTTCTATAAAATAAGAAATAACTATAACTTCAGTTGGAGGCTATGAGGAAGGTTATATAGACAGAATTCAAAACAAACTACGTCATCATGATTAGCCACAGCCATCTTGATTACCACAGCCACTCCAAACTTATTATTACCAAAACCTTTCACCGCTTCTTAGCTTATTATACTACTATACTAATTTTACTGATAAATGCAATTTAAAACAAGAAACAACTAACTAGAAAGTGAGATAAACAAAGAGAAAAACCGTTTCAATAGACTTTTTTAACACATTTTAAGCTCTAAGCGCTTATATCTCTGATTGACGTTGCCCCGTCGAATATTGCTTCAGAACATTTTTTGTAGAGAATTTAGTAAGCATTCGAATGGTCACCTTCCACTTACCACGATTTCCCAACCGTTATCGAGATATTTACGAAAAACTTATAAAGATCCGAAAACTTTTCATGTCTATTAATAAAAAAAATGTTTTCGCATACTTCCTTAACTCCAAATACAACCAACATTTCAATATATCGGGTGAAATTAATTTCCAAGATGTAGAAAATATTTCAACTGAATTCCGCGATTCTAAGTACCCACAAAAAAATAAAGACTTACAAAACCATTGATTCCACTTTTCTCAGGAACAGTTAGAGATATCGCCTTGAAAATGGTTTCATTCGTTTTCCTATGTCAAGAAACATATAAAACAAGTACCTGCAAGCATATAAACTCAAAAACGTAAGCGTTACGATTTTTTTTTGTGCGAATTTCGCCATAAACACTATCTTCCAGCAGGCGGATTCTGCTGGCTAACAAACTTGACCTTTCAAATCAGACGACAGATTTTTGTACCAAATTTTATCAAAATCGGACCATTTTTGAGCTTGCTAGAGCGCGAACAGACAAGCATATATATAAATATATATATATATATATATATATATATATATATATATATATATATATATATAAATTTTAGCCACCTATATTTTCGTGATCTATAGGGTCTGAAACGAGAAAGTTTCTAGTCGGCACGTCCGGATCGCGTCATGAGGTCAACCTCATAAGCGGGTTCTCACTATGGAGATAGGGAGTAACCGCGCTAAAATCCTGTGAATCCTAATTATGTGAGTCCTTGCCTATGACACTCCCCAGATGAGACCTACCAGTGTGCCAATTTTGGTCAAAATCGATCGAACGGTGTGGATTTGAAAAAGAAACAAACATACATTCAAACAAACAGACACGTGATTTTAGCGCGGTTCCTCCCTCCCCCATAGGGAGGAACCCCGCTTATAAGGTTGATACAATGAAACAATCCGGAAGTGCCGACTAGAAAATTTCGCGTTTCAGAACCCCTAGAGACCGAAAATAACGGTGGTTCAAATTTGTATATATATATATATATATATTTTTTGTTTTAAATTGCATCGCTGGGTATCACATGTTTGTGTGGAACGGCTTCTTTCTCCAGCGGTGTCGCTCCTCTCTCCATCGCAATATTTCGTCGGGTTCATCTCCGACTTCTTCAGGCTGCTAGTGTCGTCCTCGGTGGTTGTCAAGGGAATGAATTTTTCCCGGATTTTCCCTCCTTTATAGCCCTGCTTCTTAGACTATGCGGGCCAATGGTGTAGGGGCTCCGTGGGCCAATAGGGCTCGAGGGCTGTCTTCTTCGTTCGTCCGTCGTCTGTAGTTCGTCGGTAGTCCGTGTGGGGCGCTGGTCGTCTTGAGTCCCTGTCTTCTCCTCTATCTTCTTAAGGATGGGCCGCCAAATGTCTGGGAGGATGAGGCCATCTTCCCTATTGAAGTTCACCGGATGCTTCTGTATTTCGATGGCTTCTCAAATTAGTCTCCTTGTCAAGCTGGTTTCCTTGGCTAGGGTCTTGGCTCGGTCGAATAATACTTGTTTGGGACACTCTTCTCCGTGTGTTGCCACCGCCGAAGTTTTGGTGCGTCCCAGCCTGTAGTCAGCAGCGTGTTGTCCGATCCGGGTGGCCACCTTCTTACCTGTTTGACCAGGTCAAAAGAAAAGAAGCCGTTCCACACAAACATATATATATATATGCTGTCCTTTGAAGGGAAAGCGTGTCCTCTCATCCAATCCCGCAGGATTAAAGATGGACCGAAGGAAAGTGGTAGCAATTGCTGCCATGTCAGTTGGTCAGTTGGTGTATATATATTTATATTACATATATATATATATTAGATTTCATATGTTTATGTATACATATGTATATATATATATATGTATATATATATATATATATATATATATTTGTATATATATTTATATATATATATATATATATATATATATATATATATATATATATATTTGTCTGTTCGCTCTGTAGCTCCCAGACGAATGGTCCGATTTTGATGAAATTTGGTACAAAAATCTTTCGTCTAATTTGAAAGGTCAAGTTCGTTAACCAGCAAAATCCGCCTACTGGAAGATGGCGAAATTCGTTCAATAAAAATCGTAACGCCTACGTTTTTGAGTTCATATGCTTGCAGGTACTTGTTTTATAGGTTTCTTGGGCTAGAAAAACGAATGAAACCGTTTTAAAGGCGATAGCTTTAACCGTTTTTGAGAAAATTGGAAAAATAGTTTTTGAATACCGTTTTTGGTTTGGGTACTTAGAATCATGGGATTCAGTTGAAACATTTTCTGCATGTTTAACTTTCATTAAAACTAATATGTTGAAATTTTGGTTACGTTTGGAGTTAAGGAAGGGTTAGAATAAAATATTTCATTAACAGACATAAAAAGTTTTGGTAACTTTGTTTACTTTCCTTAATATCTCGAAAAAGCTTAAGAATCTTGGTAAACGGAAGAATACCATTAGAAAGCTTATTAAATGCTCTAAAAAAATGTTCTAATAAAAGTTTTGATTAGGCGATGTCAATAGGAGAAATAAGTGCTTAAAACCTTAAATTAATTGATTTCGTTTATTCGAACGGTTCTTTTTGTCTGTTTTATTCCTTGTTATTTTTTAATTGCTTATAGTTGGATAATGTATTTGACAATAAAACTGGTTAAGTAAAATAACAAAAACAATTTATTGTTAGAAATATAGATTTCCAAGATTCCAAGACCTCGTAACTAGCGGGACCTAGTGTTAGCCGACCCTTCCAGGTAAGATCGTAAATCATGACCTTTCAAGACTTTACTACACATAGGAATGGCGGTAGGGACCTTAAGGATTGACACGCCATTATAATAATTAATAAAAAAAAAAAGACTGGTGGAACCAAAATAATAACTGCTTCTATTTTAATCTTTCCAAATTAGACTAGGGATATGAACGGAACCGCGCTAAGATGATGCAGTTCCTGCGAGACGGACTTTTTATATATATAGAAGATATTTACTTCCATCGTTGGGCGTATTCGTTAAATGTTCATTTTGCCCAAATAAGTGAATCATGTTGATTCTTGGCTAAAAATTCTAAAGATTTCTGAGGTACCTCACGATTCTCGGGACGAATATTGGGACAAACACAGGATTATGAAGATGTTGCATATGGAAGAACCTAGATGATGAAGTTGAAGCGAATATTTATTTATTCTTTAGAAATGTATTAATCATTTAGGTTTTCCTAGGAATTTTAGAATCTTGTATTTCATGACTTACTAAATTGAGAGGGTGAGCAAGGTATAAATGAATCATGGATAAAAAATTCCAAGATTTCTATTGTCATTGGCTTGGTTAAAATCCTCTAGGACTCACATTTCGGAGATCACGAGTTCGAAACAATGAACTCAAATTGTTACAGATTTTAATATTAATTATTTGGTTTCTAATTTATTTTTGCTTTTATAGATGCAGAAAGTAGGTTGTAGCATAGCACGCCGGGTATGAACTACATAGTATAAATGAAAAGACGCTTTCGAGTTACAGAAACCTAGCGGATATTTTATTAAATGTTAGATTCTAATCATAGAATGATAAATAGAGCAGCCAGGCTATTATGGCGGTATTATATCTAGCCAGTTCGTTTATTTCCTTTAGCCGCTATGAAATATCTGCAACTTGTTGATTTGGCTATGCTATTCTTGTAGCACATTAGGCATTTATTAATTTACTTAGATTATCTCGATATCTCTTTATTATACTCTCTCTAGATATTATTTCTCGTTTGGAGCGTGCAGCTCCATTGCTATCAGATAATGTTCTATATAATTTACAAGTGTTATGATTATAAATATACCGAGTTAAACAAAAATATTAAAAATTTACTAGTTGAGTACCTACCAAGGAAAATATTAAAATTATAATACAAAACAAATTATAGCAATACGCAAGGAAAATGACTGGCCTCAAAGTAGCACCAGAACAGTTGTAGTCAAAATATTTCAGCTGACGATAGTTATTTCATCCGATGGTAGGTATTTGAGATGATGGTGATTAGATGATGGGAGTGATTTCAGCAGTTTGGAGATATTTCAGCTGAAGGGGGTTATTTTAGCTTGTGGGATGTAGCTGATGGGAGTAATGCGAGTTGATGGGAGGTATTTCAGCATTTCATCTGAAGGGTGATATTTCAGCTGACGGGAGGTATTTCATCTGTTGGGAGATATATCAGCTGAAGGGGGTTATTTTAGCTGGTGGGATGTAGCTGATGGGAGGTATTTCATCTGATGGGTTGTATATCAGCTGATGGGTGGTATTTCAGCTGATGGGAGGTATTTCAGATGACGGGTGGCATTTCAGCTGGCGGGTGGTATATCAGCAGATGGGATCTTTTTTATTTATATTTATTTTATGAGCTTTTCGCAACTATAGCGACTTGCTCAGAACAAACATTACACATACGTACATACATACACATCTACATGCATATATATTTAGATACAATTTGGTTATTACATATGTGCATACAAACACATTATTATATATATACATCAACATCAACAATATATACATCATCATTATTATATATATACATCAAATTATGCAAATATACATTACACTATGTTTATATAGTTTATTCTGCTTCTAGACATAGGATAATACTATTCAGATTAAGATATAATAGAATAAATACATTAATAAAAAAAAAAAAAAAAAAAAAAAAAAAAAAAAAAAAAAAAAAAAAAAAAAAAAAAAAAAAAAAGGGGGGGGGGGGGCTTAGCTAGAATTTTATTTAACGTTGCTAGTTTTGTTTTGTCACAAGGTATATATATATATATATATATATACACAAATACATACATGCATGCATACAAATATGCATGCACACATGTACACACCTGCATACACACACACATATAACATATAAATTAACAATGGTATATTTTTTATATAAATAATAATGGTATATATAAACAAATCTCTATGGGTTGTTTTCACTCTTCTTCCTTTCTAAATTTATGCTATAATATGGTTAGTAAGTTTGTCTTGTTTAGGTAGTTCAATATCTCATCAATATATTTGCTTCCATTCCGAGTAATTCAGTCATATTGTAAGGTAAGTCATAGTTTTGTCGCTGTAAACATTCAGTGAGCATGTGCTTTATAGTCAGCGGTGTGTTACACTGTGTACATGTCGGTCTGTCCTGTCTTGTCACGAGATAAGAGTGTGTCAGTCGGGAATGGCCAATTCTTAAGCGGCATAATATCACTTCGTCTCTTCTACTATCCCTTTTGCTTGAAGGCCATTCACTTACTGTTCGTTTGATTTCTCGAAGTTTGTTATCCGTCGTCATGTGCCAGGCTTGCTCCCACTTCTCTGTAACAAATCTTCTGGCTTCAGTTTGCATATCTTGTAATGTAACTCCGTGTATGTCCAGTTGGTTTTGTCTTGTAGCCGTCCGAGCCAGTACGTCAGCTTGAGTGCTTTGTCCTATGTCCTCATGTCCTGGGAGCCAATATATTGTTATTTCTTTATTCGTCCTGTGTATCTGTTCTAGTATGTTCATAATGATGGGGTTGCCGTTGTACATGTTTTGTAGTCCATGTATTGAGCTGAGTGAGTCCGTAAAAATTGTTATTTTTGGTTGCTGAATGTGGTGTGCATTTTCCAGGGCAAGGTGAACGGCGTGCAGCTCAGCAGAATAAATACTTGTACTTTTTGTTAGTTTCAGCTGAAAAGTGTTTATACCTATTACAGCTGCTGCGCCTGTGCCCTCACCAATCTTGGATCCGTCCGTGTAAATAAACATTGTGTCATTATTTTTGTCAATGTATGACTTGAATATGTGTTTGTATGAATGTGTAGATGTCGGGTTGGATTTTTTGTATTTAGTCAGTCCTAGGTCTAGTTTCAAATTGTTTAGAGTCCATGGTATGAATGTTACGGGAGGTCTGGGTAAGAGTTGTGTTCGTAGTAGGTCAGTGTTCGTAGTAGGTCAGATGGGATCTATTTCAGCTGATGGGAGGTATTTCAGCCGATGGGAGGTATATTGGCTGATGGGTGGTATTTCAGCTGATAGGTGGTATTTCAGCTGATGGTAGATATTTCAGCTGACGGTGATATTTCAGCTGATGGGAGGTATTTAAGGTGATGGGAGGTATTTCAGCTGATGGAAGATGTTTCAGCTAATGGTGGTATTTCAGCTGATGGTTGTATTTCCGCTAATGACAGGCATTTCAGCTGAGTGTGTGTTACACTTGTCGAAAAGCACTGTTCAAAAACTGGCCGCACTCTCAGAAGTATTAGACGTACGTTACACTGTCAACATTTAGGATTTTCCGTATTTTTAATTTGAAAGGAGTAAGGTGTGTGAGTAAGGTGTGTGAGTAAGGTATGCCCCATTCTCAAACGACATAATACTACTTCATCTCTTGCTGCACATTTGGGTGATGACAATGCTTTATTATTTTATTTTATTTTTTATTACGGCGTTTCTACATCTCCATTTTATAATGAACGTGGGCGGTAACCCATTCAGGAACTCTCATTCCCGCCGTTGCTCATTTTCAGCGTTCAACGGGAACCGGTGAATTGAACGTGTGGCCATTGGCGACTATGCTTGATCTGTACATTTCCCTGAATTCTGTCTCACGTGGTTAATATAAAAATTTATTTTGATATCCAGAATCTGATGTAGGTTGCACAGGCCGAATACACCAAACAGAATGACGCCTATACACCAGTTGTTGACATAAAGAGTCACGTCAGATCCCTGGATCTGTAGCGAGTCTAAACATGTTATCCCGAGGGAAGAGTCAGGATCCTTGGGCCAAGTGTTGCGGTGTCATTGGACCAATTCCCAGAAGGTGTTTGTTGATCGAGTCGCTGATTCAAGGAAAACTTATTCAGAACCAGGATCCACTTTGCAAAGCTAACACTCGTCCCTATTCCTGGGATGGCGTCTTAACCATACCAAGGATGACGTTTTAAGCATTTCCACTTGTGGGTTTAAACAGGCTGTGAATGATGTTGTCAAGGGGTTCAATGGGCGGCTCTATGTGGAGTTAGTTTAGGATTGGATGTTTTTAATACAATTAGACAGGATAAACTAAAGTTTATTTATGTGCTCGTTCCTCCATAGGGAACAAAGCTGCTTATATTGTCGACCCGATAGAATCCGGAAGTGCTGAATAGAAACTTTTATATATATATATATATATATATATATATATATATATAATAAACAGGAGAATGGTACGCATATACAGTCGCCTTTCCACACAACAGCAGACTTATGTACTTTCCCGATCCCTCGGTCCAATTCGAAACGAATGATTCAGAGCAAGCGGGAGTCCATTGATTGAGAAAAAAATTGAGTCTATTCAAAATGCATTGAATATCTCCTAGAGAAGTTCTTAGAGAAATATCGTCCCTAACATGTCAAAATATCGAATATGCAAATCCGAGCAAACTAGGGAACGAACATATTCTTGACGAAGTAATATATTGAGAAATGATCTTGTTGGATACATTATTCAAGGCATTAAAGGCTATTCTAAGGATATTAGAATATCCTTTCCACAATCTATGAGCAAAATCTCGAATCTGAAAAACTAGGTTTTGCATATTCTTTAGTTTGACATAGTTGAAGGATATGCACCCAGAGAATTCTCTCAGAAAATACAATTGGCTATTTTTAAATGCAACGAGCATAGTTCCCTAAACTGTTATGTTTCTTTTTGAAGACCTATTTCTTATAACTTCCAGATACCCAAGAAGTAAACAGCAAACATTGAACAAGATAAATAGATGGATATAAAAGAATAGCGTGGGGAGTGACCACTTTATTATTTGATGTAAATAAAGTTTTCTTCTTCTTCTCTAGGATCCAGAGGGGCAGATACTGTAGAGGTATGTGATTGTTGACCATACGCTATTCTAGGGAGATAGTGTAATTTGTACAACGTTGCGGTCGCCTGTTTTGCTTCTATTCAAGTAAAAATTAATTACTGGGTGGGCCTAGAGATTATTATTTTTTTTCTTTATTGGTATTATCTACTGTTTGGGAAGTAACGATAGATTCTTCCGTATGGTAACTATTTACGACTACCTGCATTCTATAGAGGTCCTACTGCGGTTTTTTGGTCTCTTTACTACGAAGTAGATCTCTTTAATGGCCAATGAAGCAAAACCACAGAAGTCTTTGTGGTGCACGTTAATGAGTTCGTGGATAGTAAATAGTGGTAGAAATTTCCTCCAGGATATCTGATGTATAACTTTACGATGTACAACATAGGGGTAGGTCTTAACTATATAATAAAATATAGATTTAAAGATAACGGCACGGAATATGTCACCTGAAAAGGTTATATGTATTAGAACTTAGGACTAATAAATTTAATTGGGGGGTTAGTTTGACTCACTGGTACAGCATTAGAATCATCTTATGGAGGAACTCAGACACGCATGGATGACTTGTGTCATATTTTGGTGACGGATAGTGTTACGAGACACCTCCGATCATAGATACCAGAAAAAAGGTAAAAATCAGGTGGGCGAAGAATTGACCACACTATCTCCCTTGTGTACCTTGTAGACAAAAGTAAGAAACTTCTACACTATATGCCCCAAAGATCCCTCTTGGCCTATCATGGAACTGTCTTTTTTTAGTCGTAGTCCAAATTTTAATTGTTGAAAACAAACCTTTCTGTTATATATAGCACTAAATTAAAACTTGTATTCTTTACCTTATCTAAGGCTATGCAAAATCAAAATCTGAGAAATGTAGGGGAAACCCGTTTAAATGAAGGAAACATACATTTTGGACATTTAAGCACCGATTTCTTCGGCTAAGAAACTTTGTCAATAATTTCATTTTTGGAAGAATTTTTGCAGAATAACTTTTGTAGGAAATTGAATACGTTTTTGAATGCTTTTCACCATTTCTGGCTTCGAAACCATTTTCGAGATATTTAAGAAAATATAAGATAATCTTAATTTTTTTTTGAGAAGATATGGTCGACCGTTCGGAAGTAGGAAGCGTTGATCGTCGGGGTTTCGGTCAGTGTTCTTATTCAATAAAACACATTTTATTTGCTAAAATGTATATTTATTGCCGCCAACGTTTCGGCTTGCTATACAATTATTAATTTTTTTTTGTCAAAAAATTCCAACAAGAAACGTTGCCAAAACTTTTATATTTAGTTCGAATGAATCTTAAACGACTTCAAAATTTTTCTGCTTCATCCATTATTTGGAAGTATCGAAAATAAAAATCCTAGAAAATGATTATAAATAGATATGGCCTTGAAAATGGATTCATTCTATTTTCAAGGTCAAATTACATATAAAAAATGTTCCTGGGATTTTCTCAAAAAATAATGTTCCGTTAGGCGGATTGTGCAGGTTAACGAATTTGAACATGTGATTGAGGCAAAGTATTTTTTTTTTTTTTTTTTTTTTTTAAATTTTAACGTCCATTTATTATTAACTAAGAATTTTAGGACGGGTTATCTACAGGTTACCACCCTTTTCTAGCCAGGATAGGGGTGATGCCTTTTCTTACAAAGTATTTTTGTACCAATCTTTATCAAAACCAGACATTTTTGGGGATGCTAGAGAGAGAACAGACTATATATATATATATATATATATGTATATTTACACAAATTAGAACTAAATTTTGTTTCTTGGCTTCTCAGATCTCAACTGTGCAAATTTCTTATCGAACCCCCTCATTGCGTCAAAAGTGGTATTCCCCCCTCTTGAGGGAGGTAGAAAACGCGCTAAAATTGAAATCGTCATTTTTAAGACTTATGATGTTCAGTTAGAATGCATGATTTTATTTTAGGGCTAAAAGTGATCGTAACCGTAAAGAGGTCACACGACAAATGTACATTACACTGTGAGTACATAAATTGTACAAGACATTGAAGAAAAACAGGTCCATATACACGCACACAATTAATCAGCATAGCTTTTACACGCCGGGTTACTACCTGAGAAGAAATGAAATAGATTCTACACGCTTCATACGTCCGGATCGCGTGCTTGTCGCCTATTCTACAGAAGATCATATATAGAACTCAAGAACATTAGCAGAAGAGTAAGAAATTAAATGAATTACATACATTGAACACTTACGTGTATACCGGAAGTTTATTTCATGGACCATCTCCAGGAAAACTCTATGGGGGACAAGTTGAAATGAACCGCAATTAAAATGGTGATTTTGTCCCTCATAGCGTAAACTCTCTGAGGGACAGTTTATTTCTAGTATTTCAAGGTCTACTATCATAGTTGAAACTAACCGCAATTAAAAATAATACTATGAAATAGATACAGTACGGTAACAGCTGTTCTGTAATCTGCCTAGGCGAGCATGTTCTCTTTAAGACTAAAAATTCAAACCCCTCTAAAAATGCATACAAATTTGAATGTCCAAAAAGACATTTTTTAGTGTGTTTTTACATCCCAAATTTCAAATTTTTCTGTCGAGTGGATTGGGCTTGGCGATGATAGGTCAGTGAGTTAGTGAGTGGTATTTGACAAATATATAGTAGATAGAGGTGTTACATATCGTTATACATGCAATTTTTACATATGTATACAATTTACAAAATGCAAATTATACTTGTATATCTACGTACTTCTACAATTAAAAATACTTCTAATTATACGACAAAAAAAAAAAAAGTCAACTTCATTATAAGGTGATTAAACGGATACATATTCCCGATAATGGAGGTGTTAGAAACATGCAGGGGATATAGTAACAAATTCCCGTAAAACAAAGATTTTGATGAATAACCCGAATTCGGCTTATGGAACCGCACTGAAATCTTGAAAAATGAACATGGTAACATTAACAACATTAGTTTTTGAAAGGAAATTTCATCTACTTGTTTGATTGGATTTAATTTTCCATAAACAGTTATTCAGTAATCACTACTTATTAATAAAAAAAAGCATGATACTCACGAAACTTATGATATTCGGTTGCCAGCTCCGTTAAAAGTTCGGCTGAATTGCTAATATTGTCTCTTAGTCTGGCCCACCACCGCTTTCTTTTCTTCAACAAACCGAGTTCTTCTATCATTGTCGGCAAATGAAAGTTTTATAAAAGTTCAAAAAGTTTTTAAACACACCACAGAGACAATACTGCATTCCAAACCTGCTTTCGTTCTACTAATGTGTTGACTTACACACCAACTTGTGGACGAGTACTTGTCACTTGTCACTAAGCCAGCTTAGTACTAATGGCTAACCTCTCTCATGTAACCTACGACTTAGGTATAGCTCTGAAGAACGTGCTCCATCGGGACCTACAACTAGACCACACACAGCTGACCCCATACATGGAAATGCATGTTGAAATCCCGCAAGTAGAATTAAAAATGTATCAATGTATCTTTGTCGGCTCGCCTTGCCCTTTGGCAGCCGTTCACTTATTCTTCGTGTCCCGGGGTATAGCATACATGAATAGTAGATGAAGTATGTGGCCGTGTGGGAAAATCTACTTTAAGCCCCAGGCAAAAGTGCCAAGACAAATAGAAAGGATTTTCATTTTATGGGGAGAATGTTGAAATTTAAAATAATTACATTTCAATTACAGTGCTGTTGAAAATGTTATATATATATATATATATATATATATATATATATATATATATAGGGAGCCAGAGCATAGTGTTGACCACACTATGACCCTTATGTGCTGTAGAATCACATATCTCTACTGTATCTGCCTCACTAGGCCTTCGGGACTGACTTTTTCAAAATATGTATGAGAGCTTTATTTCTGAAAAAATATTAAGAATGATGCCTATCTTGGCTAGAAAATGGTAAACATTTGTTTTAATTATAAATGGATTTATATAAATAATGAAAATATTAATCTTCTTACTGATAAGGAGGAATTTAAATATTTATTGTGTGCATGTGTCAGTAATTTATTATTATGGCATCTGACATAATTATGTACATGTCGAAATAAATTCCTTTATTGCTTTGCTTATGTTTTTAAATTAAATTGAATGTGTTTGATATTGAACATCTGGTTGTATTTTGCAGACTCCTCATAATTGAGCACAGACATTTACTCATCCTACATGAAAGTGCTAAAAACTAGAGGCCTTGAAGAAAAGGAAAGTTTATTTTATCTTAGCAGGATTAAAGAAAAATCCTAAAACAGAAAAATAACATTCACGAAATGTTTTGGACCTACGAAATGTTTATTTGACCTGAAAGTAGATGTAAACATTGGAAATAACTTCCTTCTTTTGCTCCCGCAGAATAGTAGTCCAGTTTCAACTAAATTTACACTGCTATATATTTTGGCTAGTTGAAAACGAAAAATAAAAAAAAAATCTGTTGATAATACAGCCAAACTTGTTACATGCTCAGGCCGGAAACAAGATGAAAAGAGAAAGCTGTATGAAGAAGCGTCATAAAATGGAAGAAAACGATTTACAGGCAAAACTATTAAACATTTTATTTTTCTAATATCTAGAAAAATAAAATTAATTTTAATAAAATAGTAATTTGTTTATCGCTTATTCCATCTATTATTCCCAGGATGTGTACACCCAAGGTAGGTAATACAGTAAAACCTCGTTAACCCGGACCTCTGTAACCTGGACGTCCGGATAAACCGGGCCAGTTTTGAAAACGATATTATGTTTTTCAGCGTTGTAAATGTGAAATGATTTACAGACGATATATTGCTGTTCTCAGAAGGTAAATCACGTGAGTTTCCTTTCCTCGTTGACGGCGATTTAGACGGAACGGGAATACATTGTTGTGACTTTGGAAAAAAGGATCGAAGCATTTACAAGAATAGATAAGGCAGAATTGGTGCTGAGAAAGAACATTGCTGCTGTTTCGAGTAGCAACGAATACGATTGGAAAAATAACAGAAAACGCATTGAAGGCTTTTGTTTCAAGATGATTTCTAAGGACAGTTTATGGCGGTTATGACCCACGCAGAAGCAGTGGCTTACATTGAGAAATTGATGGTGTATTCCAATAACCAAGCCGAAACATTGGCAAATGAACTTCTAATGTTAAAGCGGATGCGAGATCTCGCTGCTCGTAAGCGGCACACTAAACTGTGACAGCAGAAGCTCACTGCCTTTATTAAAGACTAGTTTGTAGCTATATTGAGTACAGTTCAAATAGGTACATAGTATATTATTGTAAATACAGTCTATGCGTTTTGAGGTAAAATTTTGTCGATAATAATTTCTAAACTTCACTGAAAATATTTTAGTTAACTCGGATCGACCCTGGTCCCAGTTGACCCGGGTAAACGAGGTTTTACTGCATAGCTTATTTTTGGTTTTAGAACTTGGAAACAGAAAAAAATCGCCAAAAAAGTCACAAAAGGTTTTTTTTATTTCATTAAATCATATATTTTCTCAACTAATGCTTTTCTAGCCTCGCATTGACTTTCTTATCATTTTCGGCTATAAATATACAAGGTGGAACCAAGTTGTGTTTAAGCTTTATAGTACTTATAGAAAAATTTATTCTGAGGAAATAAGTTCCTATCAACGTATTTCAGACGCCAAATTCCGGTAATCTCTATATCCCGTGATAAAATACTAGATTCCTTGGTACCAGCATGTGCAGATATTAGTGGCCTGCAACATTTATTTGAAGCGTTTTCCTCTTCCGATATTGGAACTGTCCGGGATATGGAGTCTGAAAAACCTTGCTTTAGGAGGGTTTATAGCTCCAGTGCCTCCAAGAAGCATTTCTGGAGCAACGTTGACAGGAACGTTTTTGCACAAAATCAACTTTCCTGTAATAAGTATTGAGCTACAAAACACTATTTAGTATCTCAAAATTTAATATAAATATTTCCGCGTCAATGGAAACGAATCTAGCCCGGTGACTTTGAAACGACTATTCGGAGCCCTTGAAACATGTTCACGGAAGAAATAGTTTAATGAAAACATTAAAGTTCCCCACCTTGGACTTCATTCATAAACCTTTCGCCTTGGATAAAATATGCCCAGATGGAATAAGGAAAAGTCCGTCACGCAGGAGCTGCATAACTAAGCACTTTCCTCAGAATTTGGGTAGTGTAGACTGCTTTCCAGAACAATTTGCTTAAAATATCCTACATAAGTAAAATAAAAACGTGAATAGTTCTCATTTTGTAATGAGTAACTGATCAAATATTAATTTGCATCCAGAGTTATGTTTACACATGGTACCTACTACACTACGTAATAAATACAAAAATCCTCATATTATCGTATTTTGATCTAACGCAGGAACAGGATACAGTCACTCTAGTGGTAGAAAGCGCTCCTTGCGGCGGCTTTGTGAACCTACGTCTGCCGGCTTTTCTATTCAAATATATTACAAAAAAAAAACCCCGCTTTCCGATTGACCGATTCAGCTCATTTTTACAACACTTCTTTCTCATGAGTTACCCACGACGTATACAGCGTTTCGTTACAATACAGCAGAAATTACGACCGGTATGAGTATATTAGGAATTTGGGTCCGGAGTAAACCCCCCCTTCTAATGAACCGATTTAGTTTCTTTTTACAACACATATTTACCTGTAGATTACCACTACGAATACCGAGTTTCGTCGAAATATACCAAAAATCACGGCTGGTAGTGGCGAATTGGTATTGTGGGTCCGGAGTAAACCCCCCCTCCTAATGAACCGATTTCGTTTATTTTTACAACACATATTTACCTGTGGATTAGCACTACGAATACCGAGTTTCGTCGAAATATACCAAAAATCACGGCTGGTAGTGGCGAATTGGTATCGTGGGTCCGGAGTAAACCCCCCCTTCTAATGAACCGATTTAGTTCATTTTTATATCTCACTTTTCTCTCTATATTAACACGACGAATACCAAGTTTCGTTGAAATATAACAAATATTACGGCTGACATAGTCAAATAAGTGTTTTGGGTTCGGGGTAAACCCCCCCTTTCGGTGGACCGACTTTGGTGGTTAACGAACTCGTTCAATCGTTTGCTAATTGAATGCTATATACCAAGTTTCGTGACGAAAAAACAAAAACTCTGGCCGCTATCGTGTTAACAGACACATATATATATATGCATATATATATATATATATATATAGATATATATAAATTTTAACGGGGGTCATTTTCGGTGTCTACTAGGTAGGATCGATAAAGATTTGAAGAAATTTTTCAAAAATTCCGTCATGAGTCCAACCTCAATAGCTACTTTCCTTCGGAGGAAAGTGCTAAAAAACCACTCGAGGTATTGAACAAAAAATATGTTCTACACCGAGAAGGACATGAAAATGAAGCCGATTGAAGGATTGCCTTCAGATGAATGAATAATGCAGAAAGTGTAGCAAAAGCTGATAAAAAAAAAAAAAAGAAATAGGAAGAAGAAGCTGTCCAAACATGCACCTGTTCTCCTTGGAGCAACAAGCAATGGATGTTATGGAAGTGGTGTTTTAGCGAGGTTCCTCCCTCCCCCATAGGGAGGAGACCCCGCTTATAAGGTTGATACAATGAAACAATCCGGAAGTGCCGACAAGAAAATTTCGCGTTTCAGAACCCCTAGAGACCGAAAATAACGGTGGTTCAAATTTGTATATATATATATATATATATATATATATATATATATATATATATATATATATATATATATAAATTTATTTATATATAAATATATTTGTCTGTTCGCTCATTTCTGGCTTCCCTGATGGTCCGATTTTGATGAAATTTGGTACAAAAATCTATCGTCCAATTTGAAAGGTCAAGTTCGTTAACCAGCAAAATCCGCCCACTGGAAGATGGCGTTTGGGGCGAAATTCGCGCAAAAAAAAATCGTAACGCTTACGTTTTTGAGTTCATAAGCTTGTAAGTACTATTTTTATAGGCTTCTTGGGCTAGGAAAACGAATTAAACCATTTTCAAGGCGATAGCTTTAACCGTTTTTGAGAAAACTGAAAAAATAATTTTTGAATGCCGTTTTTGGTTTGGGTACTTAGAATCATGGGATTCAGTTGAAACATTTACTGCATGTTCTACTTTCATTAAAACTAATATGTTGAAATTTTGGTTGCGTTTGGAGTTAAGGAAGGGTTAGAATAAAATATTTTATTAACAGACATAAAAAAGCTTTGGTAACTTTGTATACTTTCCTTAATATCTCGAAAAAGGTTGAGAATTTGGGAAATGGAAGAATACCATTAGAACGCTTACTAAATGCTCTACAAAAAAGGTTCCAATGAAAGTTTTGATTAGGTGATGTCAATCGGAGAAATAAGTGCTTAAAACTTTAAAGTAATTGATTTCGCTTATTCGAACAGTTCGAATAAGTTAGTCGAAGTTTTGTCTTTGATTTTGATACTTAAAATTATGGGATTCAGTTGAAACATTTTCTGCATGTTTGAATTTCATCAACACTAATATGTTAAAATTTTGGTTACGTTTGGAGCTAAGGAGAATTAAGGATTAGAATAAAATATTTTATTAACAGATATGAAATGTTTTGGGAACTTCGTATACATTCCCTAATATCTCGAAGACGGTTAGGAATATTGTTAAACGGAGGGTTACCATGCGAAAGCTTAAGAAATGTTCTACAAAAAAGATTCTGAAACAATTTTTGATTAGGCTATGTCAACCGGAGAAATAAGTGCTTAAACATTGAAGTAATTTATTTCGTTTATTCGAACGGTTCTTTTTGTTTGTGTTTATTCCTTGTTATTTTTTAATTGCTTAAAGTTGGATAATGTATTTGACAATAAAACAGATTAATTAAAATAAGAAAAACAATTCATTGTTGAAAATATATCAGGCTGTACCGTATGAAATTTAAGTTTTGGATTTGTCGATTTCCTTCAAATGTCTTGAAACTGTCGAGGCTCCTACTCCGAGTTCTTTGGCACATTCCCTAGTGTTTTTAATTGCTTATAGTAGTCAAATGTATTTGTCTATAAAACGGGATACGTATAATTAGAATCAATATTTTGTTTGTTAGAATTCGAAGATGTCGTATGAATATCTAGATTACAGTATTGGTGTTGATTTCGTTCTTTAGAATTATTCTTGGTATTCCCTATTTTCATCTGTTACCCATAGTTTTTTATTGTTAGTGGGTATTTCTTATTGATTATAGAATATAAATCTATTCGGCTATAAAACAGGATACGTAAAATTACTGACAATATTTCGGAGATTTCTGAGCGAAATACTTTTAAGATTTTCTACCACCACGAACGGCTTTTTTCCTCTATTTTTATCCACTAGATAGGCTTTATTTTGCATATTATTCTGTATAAGTTTTATTCAGCAGGGGATTCTGATGAAATGTCGTGTTTTTGCTGTGGATTTTAAATACGATATATCTAAGATTTGATAACATTAGCGAGTCTACATAGTTAAGAACCGACGACGGAGGATTACTTCTTGCTATGATTTAGTCTACATATTTATATTAAGTCCTAAATCCAAAAAATAAACATCACAACGGTTAGATACTATGGGCGAATGCCCGTAGAAACAAGGGGGCCGCAGGAAATTTACCTGCTAAGGGTTAATCCTCAAGAGCTGTAAATATACCCCAGGTATCTGCCGACACAAATACAAAGCCTAGGCGGAGAGCACCCCAAAAACACAGATCCAAACATAGGTCATATACTAAATATTCATAAAGACTACTTAGTTGTAAACCGATTCATCAATAGTTTTCAACAAAGGTTATATACTAAATATTGATAAAAAGTATTTAATTAGAAAAAAAACAATATTCCACAAGACTTGTTTTTGGTCCATTTGTGTCTACTCCATAGACTTGATTAGGTATATTATTCTATTGTAGTTGGGCAACTAAAGTTTGTTTTATTTTGTTAAATAAAGTTTTTTTTCTTGACTTATTATTCGTCAAGACTTTTATTTGTCCTTGTGTATTTACTAGATAGGTTTTGTTCGGCATATTATTCTATATAGGCTATATTAGGCAGGGTATTCTACTCAATCTTGTGTACTTCTTCTTGATCCTTCTGTACATGGGCGTATATAAAAACAATTTCGGGGGGGGCTGAGACCATTTTCAGGGTATGGAATACTAAATATTTAGAGCTTGGAATAGTTTTAGGCAACTAAAACGCTATTACACGTAAAATAAAATATGTTTTATGAACTAAGTGATCTTATTTAATTTATTTTTAAGGGTTTTACGAGAATTTTTTATCATCAATTCAAAATTTCGGGAGGGGCTGCAGCCCCCTCAGCCCCCCCCCCCCTCATATACGCCCATGCTTCTGTATCCTCTAGAAAGGCTTTATTAGGCATATTTTGTATTGATTTATAGAGCTTTGCTTTAGAATGAGATCTGGATTCTGTAATTTCCGCTTCTGTTTAAATGTTAGCTACTGTCGGTGTCCCTGACGCCTTAATGTCACTTTTATTCGAGATGTTCGAGAGGATTTTGACAATTTTCTTGAAATATATAAAAAAAAAAAAAGTTTATTTCTTTTCTAAGCTTATCAAATGGCACTTGGGACATGAACGGAACCGCGCTAAGATGCTGCAGTTCCTGCGAGTCGGACTTTTTTTATATCATTCAGCTCCTCAGAGAGAAAAAAAGATAAAAATAAATGTAATTTATCAAAACTAAAAATTAATAAATTATCTAATGGTGAATGTATTAGTTTTCTAATGGTCAAACGGGTCGTTCAGAGTAAGAAACGTGTCCACATTTGTTTAGGGTAAGGTGTAGATTTATTTGAGCGAGTGTCTGCAAGGCTAGTTTTTGTGCTGTGCAAATTTTTTCATATTTGAATTCTTTTTAGGTATTATTTATAAGGTTTTTATACCTTTTTTCTACGATATGTAATATTTATTTCCACTTGTTTATACAGCTTTATTGTATGTGTATTTATTTTTAAGTAATCTTTTTTTATTTTTTTTTTATTTTTATCAAATTATTTAGCTATAATTTCTGTTGCACGTATATCTTGCTTGTTCTTTGTATTTATATTTTATTTCTTCATATTCCTTGAGAATTAGTGTTATTGTAAATTAGTTTATTTATTTATTGATGTTTTGTCAACTTAATTTTTACAATCTTTATACTAAAATATTCCAAGTCGCAGGACCTGTGTCATCTTAGTGCGTTTCGGTTCTCATTCCTAGTTTCATTTGTGAAACTTACTATGAAAACAGTTATATGTTTTCTCTTTATCTGTCGTGAAAAATTTAAACACACTTGACAATGACATTCCAAAGCGAAATATCATAGATATAACAGAAAACTGACAGTATCCTAAGAGGAAACAGCTGATAATTTAAGCACTAATTTCTCGGAATGAGATCACATCATCGAAAATTTCATAAGAAGCATATTTGAAGGGACTTTCATATGCTTCCGAATAAATACTTCAAATTTATTAAGATTTCCCAACCGGTTTCGTGATGAATAACAATATTCCGAAAATCATCTAGGTTTTACCATTTTCCACGACAACATTCCATTTTCATCCTGGAAATGGCCTTGGAAGTGGTTTTATTATATTTTCTACGTCCAAGTAGTTCTAAAACGTGTCCCTGGAAGCAAAAACGTAAGCATTATGATTTTTATCACGCGAATTCGTCCTAAAAAAACATTTTCCGCTGAACGCATTCAGCTCGTTAATGACTTTCACCTTTACTTGACACAGTATTTTTGTCATCAGCACACAACGTCCCATTTTGAATGGTTTTGTCCGATTTTCCCCTCCAAAAAAACTATAACAAAACGCCTGGGATCCTTGTAAAAAAAAAAGGATTTATATATAAGCACTGCGACATTATTCATGTGAATTTCACAAAAAGAAACGATGTTCCAGTGGGTGGATTATTCTGGCTAATTAACTTGACCTTTCGTATTAGAAAAGGTATTTCTGTGTTACATTTCTTCAAAAGAGGACTAATTTTATAGACATTCTCACCCTAAACACAAAAATTTGTATAGCTAGCCAAATATTTATTTTATTTTATACACGTGATTTATATATATATGTTACAATAGATAACAAGTTCTTTTCAAATCTCTCAGTAACATATTTTATTATTCTGTAAAGAATACATAAATATATTATAATAAACAAACAACAATCATTAGCGATAACCAAAATAAATACCTGTAAAGAATAATTAAATTACAAAGTCCATAACTCATAACTTAGCATTATAACAATCTAACTCTTGTACTGTTCTGAACACATGTTCCAACGCACAGATATACACTGCCTACCTAAATAGACCCACTGCCTGTATGATCACATGCCTTCATGATATAGTCCTAGAGTGAAGGAACTTTACTTATATATATATACATATATATATATATATATATACATATATATATATATATATATATATATATATATATATATATATATATATGTGTGTGTGTGTGTATTTGGAATGGAAAAATGGTTGAGATTACATTTATCTCAACAAGAAACACTAGAAATTTTTATTTTAAAATTTTGTTTTCTGGGTTTTAAAACTTTTCTAACGTTCCTTTTATTACTCCGTTTTTTTTTTCACCTGATGAATAGAATGGAAACACGCTGAAACTGCTGAATAAGAAACCCTCGGAATAATTTATCGAACAAAAGTAGCGCTGATTCATCGAATTTCTCCGCCTCCGCTTTGTTCCTTGTGAGCCTTTGTCCGTTCCTCCTTTTAGAAGCTGAAATCTGCATGATTAAGAAAGACCTGAAGGAGCAGACAAGTTGGAGAGAGAGTGTTTCATTCATGGCTTTCAATGTTGGTTGTGGAGTAGGGAGTATAGTAAGGCACCATTTATAAGTAGGGTTGTTATGTATCATAGGTGCAGTTTTTATATATTGGGAGCATATATTCGGAGCCATTGTACTTGCTTACAGATAATTGATATAATAATTCTGCTTGTAAACAGATTTGGACAAAACATGAATGGTACAAGAACATAATATAACGTGGACACGACAATGTTTTAGCTAAGAGTATGGCCACAAGAGTTTCCAAAATCACCGGCCGGCACCGGATGACGGGAAAAGTACATGGACATGAATGGTACAAGAACATAATATAACGTGGACATGACAATGTTTTAGTTAAGAGTATGGCCACAAGAGTTTCCAAAATCACCGGCCGGCACCGGATGACGGGAAAAGTACATGGACATGAATGGTACAAGAACATAATATAACGTGGACATGACAATGTTTTAGCTAAGAGTATGGCCACAAGAGTTTCCAAAATCACCGGCCGGCACCGGATGACGGGAAAAGTACATGGACATGAATGGTACAAGAACGCAATATAACGTGGACATGACAATGTTTTAGCTAAGAGTATGGCCACAAGAGTTTCCAAAATCACCGGCCGGCACCGGATGACGGGAAAAGTACATGGACATGCATGGTACAAGAACGTAAAATAAGGTGGACATGACAATGTTTTAGCTAAAAGTATGGCCACAAGAGTTTCCAAAATCACCGGCCGGCACCGGATGACGGGAAAAGTACATGGACATGAATGGTACAAGAACGTAATATAACGTGGACATGACAATGTTTTAGCTAAGAGTATGGCCACAAGAGTTTCCAAAATCACCGGCCGGCACCGGATGACGGGAAAAGTACATGGACATGAATGGTACAAGAACGTAATATAACGTGGACATGACAATGTTTTAGCTAAGAGTATGGCCACAAGAGTTTCCAAAATCACCGGCCGGCACCGGATGACGGGAAAAGTACATGGACATGAATGGTACAAGAACGTAATATAACGTGGACATGACAATGTTTTAGCTAAGAGTATGGCCACAAGAGTTTCCAAAATCACCGGCCGGCACCGGATGACGGGAAAAGTACATGGACATGAATGGTACAAGAACGTAATATAACGTGGACATGACAATGTTTTAGCTAAGAGTATGGCCACAAGAGTTTCCAAAATCACCGGCCGGCACCGGATGACGGGAAAAGTACATGGACATGAATGGTACAAGAACGTAATATTACGTGGACATGACAATGTTTTACCTAAGAGTATGGCCACAAGAGTTTCCAAATCACCGGCCGGCACCGGATGACGGGAAAAGTACATGGACATGAATGGTACAAGAACGTAATATAACGTGGACATGACAATGTTTTAGCTAAGAGTATGGCCACAAGAGTTTCCAAAATCACCGGCCGGCACCGGATGACGGGAAAAGTACATGGACATGAATGGTACAAGAACGTAATATAACGTGGACATGACAATGTTTTAGCTAAGAGTATGGCCACAAGAGTTTCCAAAATCACCGGCCGGCACCGGATGACGGGAAAAGTACATGGACATGAATGGTACAAGAACGTAATATAACGTGGACATGACAATGTTTTAGCTAAGAGTATGGGCACAAGAGTTTCCAAAATCACCGGCCGGCACCGGATGACGGGAAAAGTACATGGACATGAATGGTAAAGCTCAAACGGGCCGGCCTCTACCAATCACCTGCTGATAAAATTCTTTTATTTTATTATTTTAAAACCTACAAATTAAAATAGTGAAAATTGTTCTCGTCCATTTTGAATTTGGCTTGGAAACCACAAACCGAAAATTAGTTTAGTTAGGAAAATTAGTTGTTTCATGGATTTTCGTAAACGGTTACAGCTAACGGTTAAAAATGGTTTAATTCGATTTCCTAAGATATAAAACCTATAAAAAGTTTGCTTGCAAGCATATTAACGCAAAAACTTAAGCTGGTTAACGAACTTCACTTGTCAACTTTGACGAAGGATTTTTTCGCCATTACATATTTAAAGTTTGTTGAAATCAATCCTTTTTTGCGCCAGCTTTAAAGCGAACAGAATGAAGGAAACGCACTGAT
The DNA here is from genome assembly GCA_946811695.1 of Gonocerus acuteangulatus. Taxonomy (NCBI): domain Eukaryota; kingdom Metazoa; phylum Arthropoda; class Insecta; order Hemiptera; family Coreidae; genus Gonocerus; species Gonocerus acuteangulatus. The sequence goes on along the minus strand of OX328130.1, from coordinate 73,347,331 downwards.
AGCCTAATAAATTCCTTACTAAATCGTTTTAAGTGTGATTTTCTACGGAACCAAGTAGAACGGTCGTTCATGAAGTTTCGAAACGTTGGGTTTGTCGATATATTAAGAGTTTTTGTTTCAAGTTTTCATGCCTCACTAAATATAAACGTTATGCGGAAACACGCTCCAATGACACGCTTCCTAAAAGTTGAACTTTTTTTTTTTAATAGGACACATATCGACTTTTTTAAGAGGTTTGGAGTGAGATAAAGTATCGAAAATCTAAGCAAAACTTGAGAATACGTAGGCGGCAGTGGATATAGAAGTGACCAATCTACTCCCATAGCGAGCACGTCACCAGCCAGGAGAGCCATCTAGAGCAGCGGAGGTCAGACCATGGAGTATGTAAACACCAGCTCCGATGACTAAAAGCAATGGCTTTCTCTGCCCCAGCTGTGCTTGGTGGGCGGGGAACATTGCACTGGCGACACCTACTGTCAGGAATCGAACCATGGCTCTTTATTATACACATATTATAGTGATATATATATATTATTTATGGTATCAACACTAAGCCCACACATTCTGCAGAACAACTCTGCCTTCCGCAACATCTGTCCTGTCTTTGAAAACAGGAAATACTGCTTAGGCATGAGATATCAAATAACATTTAGGTAGATATCTGTCCTGTCTTTGGAAACAGGAAATACTTCTTAGGTGTGAGATATCAAATAACATATAGGTAGATATCTGTCCTGTCTTTGGAAACAGGAAATACTGCTTAGGTGTGAGATATCAAATAACATTTAGGAAGATATCTGTCCTGTCTTTGGAAACAGGAAATACTTCTTAGGTGTGAGATATCAAATAACATTTAGGTAGATATCTGTCCTGTCTTTGGAAACAGGAAATACTGCTTAAGTGTGAGATATCAAATAACATATAGGTAGATATCTGTCCTGTCTTTGGAAACAGGAAATACTGCTTAGGTGTGAGATATCAAATAACATTTAGGAAGATATCTGTCCTGTCTTTGGAAACAGGAAATACTTCTTAGGTGAGAGATATCAAATAACATTTAGGTAGATATCTGTCCTGTCTTTGGAAACAGGAAATACTTCTTAGGTGAGAGATATCAAATAACATTTAGGTAGATATCTGTCCTGTCTTTGGAAACAGGAAATACTTCTTAGGTGTGAGATATCAAATAACATATAGGTAGATATCTGTCCTGTCTTTGGAAACAGGAAATACTTCTTAGGTGTGAGATATCAAATAACATATAGGTAGATATCTGTCCTGTCTTTGGAAACAGGAAATACTGCTTAGGTGTGAGATATCAAATAACATATAGGTAGATATCTGTCCTGTCTTTGGAAACAGGAAATACTTCTTAGGTGTGAGATATCAAATAACATATAGGTAGATATCTGTCCTGTCTTTGGAAACAGGAAATACTGCTTAGGTGTGAGATATCAAATAACATTTAGGAAGATATCTGTCCTGTCTTTGGAAACAGGAAATACTTCTTAGGTGTGAGATATCAAATAACATTTAGGTAGATATCTGTCCTGTCTTTGGAAACAGGAAATACTGCTTAAGTGTGAGATATCAAATAACATATAGGTAGATATCTGTCCTGTCTTTGGAAACAGGAAATACTGCTTAGGTGTGAGATATCAAATAACATTTAGGAAGATATCTGTCCTGTCTTTGGAAACAGGAAATACTTATTAGGTGAGAGATATCAAATAACATTTAGGTAGATATCTGTCCTGTCTTTGGAAACAGGAAATACTGCTTAAGTGTGAGATATCAAATAACATATAGGTAGATATCTGTCCTGTCTTTGGAAACAGGAAATACTGCTTAGGTGTGAGATATCAAATAACATTTAGGAAGATATCTGTCCTGTCTTTGGAAACAGGAAATACTTCTTAGGTGAGAGATATCAAATAACATTTAGGTAGATATCTGTCCTGTCTTTGGAAACAGGAAATACTTCTTAGGTGTGAGATATCAAATAACATATAGGTAGATATCTGTCCTGTCTTTGGAAACAGGAAATACTTCTTAGGTGTGAGATATCAAATAACATATAGGTAGATATCTGTCCTGTCTTTAGAAACAGGAAATACTGCTTAGGTGTGAGATATCAAATAACATTTAGGAAGATATCTGTCCTGTCTTTGGAAACAGGAAATACTTCTTAGGTGAGAGATATCAAATAACATTTAGGTAGATATCTGTCCTGTCTTTGGAAACAGGAAATACTTCTTAGGTGTGAGATATCAAATAACATATAGGTAGATATCTGTCCTGTCTTTGGAAACAGGAAATACTGCTTAGGTGTGAGATATCAAATAACATTTAGGAAGATATCTGTCCTGTCTTTGGAAACAGGAAATACTTCTTAGGTGTGAGATATCAAATAACATTTAGGTAGATATCTGTCCTGTCTTTGAAAACAGGAAATACTGTTAGGTGTGAGATATCAAATAACATTTAGGTAGATATCTGTCCTGTCTTTGGAAACAGGAAATACTGCTTAGGTGTGAGATATCAAATAACATATAGGTAGATATCTGTCCTGTCTTTGAAAACAGGAAATACTGTTAGGTGAGAGATATCAAATAACATTTAGGTAGATATCTGTCCTGTCTTTGGAAACAGGAAATACTGCTTAAGTGTGAGATATCAAATAACATATAGGTAGATATCTGTCCTGTCTTTGGAAACAGGAAATACTGCTTAGGTGTGAGATATCAAATAACATTTAGGAAGATATCTGTCCTGTCTTTGGAAACAGGAAATACTTCTTAGGTGAGAGATATCAAATAACATTTAGGTAGATATCTGTCCTGTCTTTGGAAACAGGAAATACTTCTTAGGTGTGAGATATCAAATAACATATAGGTAGATATCTGTCCTGTCTTTGGAAACAGGAAATACTTCTTAGGTGTGAGATATCAAATAACATATAGGTAGATATCTGTCCTGTCTTTGGAAACAGGAAATACTGCTTAGGTGTGAGATATCAAATAACATTTAGGAAGATATCTGTCCTGTCTTTGGAAACAGGAAATACTTCTTAGGTGAGAGATATCAAATAACATTTAGGTAGATATCTGTCCTGTCTTTGGAAACAGGAAATACTTCTTAGGTGTGAGATATCAAATAACATATAGGTAGATATCTGTCCTGTCTTTGGAAACAGGAAATACTGCTTAGGTGTGAGATATCAAATAACATTTAGGAAGATATCTGTCCTGTCTTTGGAAACAGGAAATACTTCTTAGGTGTGAGATATCAAATAACATTTAGGTAGATATCTGTCCTGTCTTTGAAAACAGGAAATACTGTTAGGTGTGAGATATCAAATAACATTTAGGTAGATATCTGTCCTGTCTTTGGAAACAGGAAATACTGCTTAGGTGTGAGATATCAAATAACATATAGGTAGATATCTGTCCTGTCTTTGAAAACAGGAAATACTGTTAGGTGTGAGATATCAAATAACATTTAGGTAGATATCTGTCCTGTCTTTGGAAACAGGAAATACTGCTTAGGTGTGAGATATCAAATAACATTTAGGTAGATATCTGTCCTGTCTTTGAAAACAGGAAATACTGTTAGGTGTGAGATATCAAATAACATATAGGTAGATATCTGTCCTGTCTTTGGAAACAGGAAATACTGCTTAGGTGTGAGATATCAAATAACATATAGGTAGATATCTGTCCTGTATTTGGAAACAGGAAATACTTCTTAGGTGTGAGATATCAAATAACATATAGGTAGATATCTGTCCTGTCTTTGAAAACAGGAAATACTTCTTAGGTGTGAGATATCAAATAACATATAGGTAGATATCTGTCCTGTCTTTGGAAACAGGAAATACTGCTTAGGTGTGAGATATCAGGTAACATATAGGTAGATAGGTAACTGTCCTGTCTTTGGGAACAGGAATTACTTCTTAGGTGTGAGATATCAAATAACATATAGGTAGATATCTGTCCTGTCTTTGAAAACAGGAAATACTGCTTAGGTGTGAGATATCAGATAACATATAGGTAGATAGATAACTGTCCTGTCTTTGGGAACAGGAAATACTTCTTAGGTGTGAGATATCAAATATCATATAGGTAGATAGATATCTGTCCTGTCTTTGGAAACAGGAAATACTGCTTAGGTGTGAGATATCAAATATCATATAGATATAATAGTTAGTGAATAAAAAACCTCTAAACAAAGTAGTTTTTAACCTAATTGACCCAAATTAATGATTTGCATATTAACATCATAGAACTCATTTTATTTATTAGACTATAATTTTTTGTAGTATCGATGTTTGTTGAATGGTAATTATCTACTAGAGTCAGCTGACTGGTTGTCGCCATTCTTCTTAGCTTCTGTCACGACTTGGCTCTCATAGTAGAAGCAAATAGAAGACGATTTAAGGCAAGACTTTCTGACGCATAACATTGCATATTTATGTATACAGGGTACTGTTAAGTCGACACACATCCATCGCGAGATGATAGTTTTGGTCAAAAGAAACGGTTTCTACCCCATATTGCCTTATCCGAAAGTCACCCGTCTTAGAGATATTGGGTCTTTTTTACTTCGTTAACGCAAATAGTCCTAGAACCAGGGACGCACTTTTCATGAAGTGTTTTATGCATCCTGAAATTTTGCTATAATATACCTCTTAGGTAGATAAGAAGGTATATATGTGTTTCCTGGACACACCTTGGAACACCTGGTACTGCGCATAGGGGAAAGGTGCAAAACAATATTGCCCGAAAATAGAGTTTTATTTAGAAGACAACTATGTTTATTGTAAAATTAAGACAATTTTACAACGAATAATAAATATGGCAGACAGTTTAAAAAAAATTGTTTTTATTCTAATATAAAATGAGAGTTTTATTTTCGGTGCCATTAAAACCGGAACAGCTGTACTAGATCATGTGAGCAAGAACCAATGAGAGCGCAGGGAAAACCAAGACTGCGCAGTCGTGACATACACTCTTGCGGTTACGCGCAGTCTATTCCAGTCTATCATAAGCAACATTTATTTTCATGTTTTCTGACAAATAAACCGCACAAAAGTGTCTGCCCTTTTGCAATTATATTTAAACATGTTTATTGATGACGCTGTTTAAATCGCAGCGTGAATAAAGCACTTCATTTAATATTAAAAATAAAAACTAGGTTCTTAGTTTTATTTATTATTATAATTTTAATCCCTTTAAAATTGCCTGCCTTATTTATTATTAATTTGAAAATTGCCTTAATTTTCCATTTATTTCATTAATAATAGTTGGCTTCTGAATAAAACTCTACTTTTAGGCAATATTCTTTTGCACCTTTCCCCTATGCGCAGTACCTGGTGCACCAAGGTGTGTCCAGGAAACACATATATACCTCCTTGTCTACCTAAGAGGTATATTATAGCAAAATTTCAGGGTGCATAAAACACTTCATGAAAAGTGCGTTGCTGGCTCTCGGTCTAAAATATAAATTAATTTAAATTGCATTATTAACATGTGATTCTATTGTCACCTAATGATTACATGTTCTCGTTATTACTGTTATAGTTATAACAGTAATAAAAAACTTATTTATTTTGAAACAATATAAACTGTTATAATTTCATGAAATGACCATTACTTCATTTTCTGACCTTGTGGACTATCCCTGCTTCTTGTAGCAATTTAAGCATGTTTTTCTCTCTCTGGAATTTTGTCGATAATTCCAAAGGATTCATTACTTCTTTTTAATCTAAAGAAGCTTGCTTATACACAATAAATGAAGGGGTCGGGGCAAAATAGTGCTAAGCAACATTTAAAACAGAACTTAACTTTAGCAGCTATATGTTGGATATTATGTGGGGCTATTAGTAGAAATGGTTAAGGGCAACAATATTAAGCAGCATACAGAGCTTGTAGTCATATTTTAGTAGCATTTCCATCATAGACTGATAGTCTCACATAATAACCAACATATAGCAGCTACAGTTAAAATTTGTTAAAAGTTTTGCTTGGTACTGTTTTAACCGACCCATTTAAATAACCGAAGACGTTAACTGTTAAAAATATTATACTTGAAAACCGATGTTTTTATTGAAAAATGAATTTGCGTTAACGAAGTAAAGAAGAACCGAGATTTTGAATATTTTAGGCTTCTTTAAAAATGTTTTTTTATTTCTAGCATTCGAGCTAAACGTTTTTATTATTTTTGTATTTATGACATTAAAAATAAACTATTAATTAAATTAAAGTATCAAATTTTTACGAGAAAACAGATAAATAAAATTACTACCTAATAAATAAAATTTACATCATTTTTTCTTTTTTATTCCGTAACTTAAACGCTATCTCTCTTAAAAAATATTAGTAGCTATTAAGTTATACTAAAAACATCTCTGTTTATTAAGCTAAGCAAAAAAATTATTTCGTTTAGAGCCTTCTGCTCAAGTTCAGGAACATAAATATGCTTTAGGACTACCCTACAGACCTATGTAATTTACTCTATAACATGTAGTCTTCTTTTTCCTACATGACCACTGCGCATGCGTGAACGCCAGCGGACACATTCTAATGCTAAGTCCACCAGATAAGCCTATGTTTTTTTTTTTTTTTTTTTTTTTTTTTTTTTTTTTTTTTTTTTTTTTTTTTTTTTTTTTTTTTTTTTTTTTTTTTACGGTGCATCAACAAATCGTGGCTATTAGCGCCGACATCCAGGGTGCAACCAGGAATTTTCTCAGCGAGCCCTGAGATGAGAAAAATTCTGGTGCCGGTGGGGATCGAACCCACCATCTCCCGCTTATGAATCCAGCGCGCCAGCCACTAGACCACGGGAGACCCCCCCCCCCCCCCCATGTGTAATATACTCATATTACATCGCATGTGCGAACGCCAACACACATTTTTGTAACTTTTTTTTTTTTTCTAGTTTAGTCACCGCTAAAGCATATTTATGCTGAAAGTACAGTAAGGTAAAACGTCTATAATTCTTTGAAAAAAAAATTGTGAAAAACCGATATGCGGGAGGTTTAAGGAAAAGGGCAATATAGGCTTAAAATTGTTTGTTTTGGCCAAAACTAAGACTTCCCGGACCTATAGGGTCGTTCGTCTAAAGATTATGATTCGTCGAATTTCCTCATCAGAACTTGTGGATTGCATGACCAGGTTGACCTCATAAGTGGTTTTGCTACCTATAGTAAGGAAAGGCACACGCCTATAGTAAGGAAAGGCACTCGCCTATAGTAAGGAAAGGCACACGCCTATAGTAAGGAAAGGCACACGCCTATAGTAAGGAAAGGCACACGCCTATAGTAAGGAAAGGCACACGCCTATAGTAAGGAAAGGCACACGCCTATAGTAAGGAAAGGCACACGCCTACAGTAAGGAAAGGCACACGCCTATAGTAAGGAAAGGCACACGCCTATAGTAAGGAAAGGCACACGCCTACAGTAAGGAAAGGCACACGCCTACAGTAAGGAAAGGCACAAGCCTATAGTAAGGAAAGGCACACGCCTATAGTAAGGAAAGGCTCACGCCTATAGTAAGGAAAGGCACACGCCTATAGTAAGGAAAGGCACACGCCTATAGTAAGGAAAGGCACACGCCTATAGTAAGGAAAGGCACACGCCTATAATGGTTTACACAAATGAAGGCCTGATGATGCTGCTTCTGCGTTGAGGATTTTGATGATCCTATTTTTCAAACGGTAACCTAGTTGGATGAAACTGAGAAGAATGACCTTTTAAGATGCACCATTATAGCAACAGCCTAGTGCACTTGGATGCAAATATAACCTGCATCGACTTGTTTAGAGATTCTTTCTTCGGCGAATCTCGGCGGCGTGGGACCAGCGCCAACTAAATCAAACGGAATCATGTTAATAACCTTGTTTTCTTTAAGGTGACAGATTTATAATTTTCGTTTCAGCAAAGAGTTCATTTCTCAAACCTAATCCTTTGGATCCTATAATCCGCAGTATTTATCATGGTCTATTATATTCGTTGGTCTTCGTTCGCTATTTTCATACGCTTACAAGATCATCACAAGATTCATGGAGTCCATTATTAACCCATTCGCTGCTGCGCAGTGCAAAGCTTGACACTCACAGGGGTGAAAGAGTGGTGGTGCCTCAACAACAATTTTAAATTTACCAGCTGTTCAAATTTATAGATTCCTCTAGCTACATCAGACCGACTCAATACTATATAAAAAATGTTAGACAGATCAAAATAATATATATATATACAGTAGGCCCTCCCTTATAAGGCGTTCTCTTAGGCTGCACCTACATTCCGATTTGGTTTGATCGAAGCGGCCAACGTGAGTGCCTACATTATTGGTCTCGACCCGATCCGATCCGATTTAGTCACAGCTCCTCAGTAATGAACTCGTAGTAAAGTGAAATTGAGTGATTAATTTAGGAAATACCACCTAATAAGAAGAAGAAACCTTCGATCAGGTTGAATGTTGGAGGTTAGAGAAGTATTAGTATTCATATTTTAAAATTATTTATAAGAATAGCTAGAGGGTTATAAGCATTGGAAGTTTATAAACTTTGGGAGGTTATAGACGTCGGATGGTTAAAAACATCTTTCCACGCAATTTAATAAACAAGGGAACAAAAAACAAAAATGTGATTTGACGAAATTGTTCTAAATAGTATTTCCTTTAATTTAAAAAAAAAAAAAAAAAAATGCATTGAAATCGGTTAAGATATAGAACCAGTAGACCTCTTTGAAACACAATATGTGGGTTGGCACCATTTTTGCTTCGTCGGTCCGAAATCGGCTTAGAAACAATCATGTTTGAACGGTCTAGGATCGGTGGCCCTCGAATTGGATCGAATCGGGTCGGGTCGAGACCGATGTAGGTACCTCCATTGAGATGCTTGTGTTTGTTTTTCTTCCGACAGTCGGTTGCTATTGGATCGGATCGGAACGGGTCCAATGTAGGTGTCCTCTTATCCGCCGCTCTCTCTAATCCGGCTGTCTCCGAGTATGAGTGACGGATCTCGGAACTGGCCGGAGCTATACCGGCTCGAGGATCCCTAGAAAACCTTCCCTTCCTAGCTAGCCAAACATTTGTTTCGAGGTTTTCTATTGAATGGAATTCAAAGAGAGCATATATTTTTCGTAAGCAAGAACTAGTGTTTCTAATAATGAAATGAATGCTTCTACTACGGCAACTGCGAGTTGATTGAAAATTGTAAAAATAGTATTAATAATATGTACCATTTTAAATATGCGATAATAAAAATGTTACATATTATTATATCCTCAAATAAAAAGGGTTTTCAATACATAAGTGACAGCTTCTAACTATCTTCTCTAATCCGACTGTACCCCGGTCCCGACGACGCCGGATCAGGAAGAGTCTACTGTATATATACAGGGTGGCCCAGATAAGCACGCCTATCCTATGCTGAATTGCCCCTCCCTTTAAAAAAATACTATTTAAATAAATTCAAGTGCCATTTTTTTGAATTTTAGATGAGGAATACATGCAAATGAAAACGTATTTTTACAGAGAACTACTTGACGCATCGAAACCCCGTTCGCACGGTTCTTCCTTGTTTTGTTAGGTAAGTTTTAAAAATATAATGAAAAATATGGGTAAAAAGGAAACCCTTCCCTTCAAAGGCCTACTTGAGCCCTTGAAGTGTTATTTTCTCATTTCCGAAGGCACCATTTTATAGATCTCGATGAGAACTACAACTTTGTCCCCTAAGAAATGTTGATATCTCAAACCGTTTAGTAGTTATTTCTCTTGCGGCCCACTTATCTGGGCCACCCTGTTTATATATATATATATTCTTTTTTATCCTAGTAGGCCTGGGGTCATTAAAGCAGTCTTCCCTTTTTTTATACTACTTTATTTATTGGGCCCGACATGTTTCGTTAATTGAGCAGGATAATGTCTGAATGCATTTTGTGGAACATTGATAGTTTTAATATAATAGAAAAAAGGTTTATGTGGATTTTCAAAAAAATGATATTTTGTTGTAGAAGTGCCCCTGAAGAGGTGCGAAGAAAAGACGCACGAAACATGTCGGGCCCAATAAATAAAGTTGTATAAAAAAAGGGAAGACTGTTTTAATGACCCCATGCCTACTAGGATAAAAAAGAATTTGGATATTTCGGATCATCTATAAGAACAAATAATATATATATATAAAAAAAAACAAAAAAAAAACAAAATCAGCCCCGTAACAGGCCACAAGGGCCCAGAGGGGCAGATACTGTAGAGGTATCTGATTCATGACCATACGGCACCCTAGGGAGATAGTGTGGTCAATACTATGCTCCGGCCGCCTGATTTTCCCCTTGGCTGCTTCGACTGCTAGAGTCATTAGCACCCAAGGTACCCATTATTAATTAAATTAATTAAAGGCTGGGTGAGCCTAGGGACGATCTGGGACCCCAAATCCAACTCTCGAACGGCAGCACTAGAAGAAAAAATCTTTAGTGCGCGCTCGGGTTTTGAACCTGGTCCTCCAGTTCATTAGTCGAGTGCTCTACCACCGAGCTAACCTCGCCCCCATAATATATATATATATATATATATGAATCTGTGCGTGCTTATAATTAAAGAAATTTGTAAGACCTACAGCACATTCGACAACACAGGCCTAAGTGCACTTCGAATTTCAAAAATTACAAACGCTCTATTGGTTATCAAACACCCATGGTGAATTAGGGAATTCTTTTTGCGGGCCCATATGTATAAAGATTCAACCTCCTGCAGACGGGAAACATCTTTTTATTTTGGAATAAGATACAATATTTGTCATACAACGTCGAGATCCTATATAGTAATTTACTTAAAATAACAAACAACCTTTGCTATTAATTTTTGTTGTTAAATATTTTTTTTATAATGAAATAGTGCCGAAAAGAGCGTTCCATTTGTCATTCTAACTAAAGAAAAACTTTTAAAAGTTACTTACATATTAATTTAATTTTTCATCAAACATTTACAAAATTTCAATGTAAATTTCTGTTTATTAAGAGAATTCATTAAAAGGGCGAAATGGAGTGCTCTATTAAATATTCACTCCTACTTGTTTTACTCAGAAAAAATCGAGCGTTAATATTATGTTTTCCCTGTAAAAAATTAAAAAGAAAAACTTATTAAAGTGAACGAAAAAAAAAAAAATCTGGACCAGAGAACTTTGAATTAATGAGGTCTGAAATTTTAATTTCAATTAAGGTAGAGATCGCAGTGAGAAATCAGAGTTAACTCGCTTTAGGCACCTTCCTTATTGTAAAATGGAATTACCTTTCATATGGTAACCACACGGATTTTGTAATTTTACCAGTTTCCTCCGAAGGAAAGTAGCTATTGAGGTTGGACTCATGACAGATTTTTTTAAAAAAAATCATCAAACCTTCATCGGTCTTACCTAGTAGACATTTATTTACACACCAGAGTTTTTGTTATTTTTTTCGCCACGAAACTTGGCATATAGCATGCTTTATCAAACGATTGAACGAATTAGTTAACCATCAAAATCGGTCAACCGGGATGGGGGTTTACTCCGTCCCCTAATTGCTAATTTGTCTACAACAGCCGTACGTTTTGAATTATTGTAACGAAATTCGGTATAGTTTGTGGCTATCTAAAGAGAAATCATGTGCTTATAGTGTATACTAAATCGGTTTCTTAGAATTTGGGGTTTAACCAGTATTATGGCCAAAAGTAATTAAACCGCCTAATATGCTCGGGCATTAGTTCTTGATTCTACCGCTAGGAGCGCTGAACATGGATATTGTATCGGGTTTTAGCTGTCAGTACAGCTGTTCTCTACAGCAATAAAAAAACATGTATTATTACCTAAACGGCAAACGGCCATAGTCCTGTTTAATGCACCGGCTCTTGTATATAACTGAAGTTAAGCGACGTCGGGCGTGGCTAGTACCTGAATGGGTGACCGACCACGTGGTGTAGGTATTATTAAAATGGAGGCGGCCTTTATATAGCCCGGTGTTTATTGCCCAAATGTTGATACGCAGTTAAACACACACAAAAACAGTTCTGATACGATTCATGTAACTTTTTTTTTTTTACTAAGATATATGTTATTAAGGATCATCGAGGGCTTACCAAGTCTACAGATGGAACTGTTCCATAAACCTGGAGGCTGGCACCGTTCATATATTTTAGTAATTTGATGTTTCACCACATTGCTGAGGAAGGTGCTTAGTTATGCAGCTCCTGCGTGACGGAATTTTCTGGTTCTATTTCAGTTTTTACGCACATTTATAAATACTCCAGATTTTTGGGAAGGTTAATCTACAGAATAAAACCATTTTGCAGCCGAAAAGTATGGTGGATATTCTTCATTCGAATGAGAAATCTTCCGGGCCTAGTGTAAATTTAAAAAAGGACTACTCAGGCCTTAATATTGTTTTATAAATTCTTATACACACAATATATTAGAAATATACATACATAACTATAGTTACTTACAATTGTTTATTTATTTCCAGGTAATCTTGTGTTATGGTATCGTTATAAACAAAAAAAAAAAAGAAAAGGGGTACGTATCTTTGGAAATCTATAATCGAGGTACGTATCTGCAATCTATAATCGAGGTACGTATCTTTGGAAATCTATAATCGAGGTACGTATCTGCAATCTAAATTACGTTTAGAATTTTTTCTCCCCCACTCCATAATGCAATCCGGATGTGTCGACTAGAAAATCATTTTATGTTCCAGAACTCAGTGATGATGAAAGTAAGAAAAATAAATAGACAAAAATGATCAGTGTGGTTAAATGCTTTGAAGTCGTCCAATATATGAGCTTTATGTGTCAATATGAGGGAGCTCAGTGGTAGAGCACTGGACTAATAAGTTGGAAGATCTGAGTTCAAATCCCGAGCAAGCACTAAAGATTTTTTCTTCTAGTGTCTTCGTTCATGGGTTGCATTCGGCCTGCCTGACCGTCCCTAGGCCAACCCAGGCTTTAATAAGTTTACCAATGGGTACCTTGGGTACAAATGACTCCTGCCAGTCGAAGTAGCCAAGGGGAAAATCAGCCGGAGCGTAGTATTGACCACACTATCTCCATAGTGCGCCGCATGATCATGAACCAGATACCTCTATAGTATCTGCCCCTCAGGGCTCTCGTGGCCTGTTACGGGACTGATTTTTTTTTTATTATGTGTCAATACGATTATCTGCTAATAATGTGACGGAGAAAGCGCTAAAATATAAACATATTATCAATATTTATCACTTTCTCGTTAATCATGGAGCATTTCGATCTGAATTCCATTCCTATCATCTCGATTGAAAACAGAATTCTGCTTGATATGATATGTAATTAAACGGCCGATTGACCCTATGACCGATTCTCTTATCAACATTCCCGCCTTTATTTGTGTCATAGCTTTTCCCGGGTTTATTCCCCCTTCTTATCAGGGGATTGTTGTCGACGATGTCCCAGTTCCAGACAGCCTACCTATATCTGGTGGAATTACCAAGGAGATAAGGCCGTACCATGGAAAATATTTGCCCTCAAAACAAATATAGAATTATTCAAATTCCTTCACCAGTCCCGTGACCTCAATATCTCGGATTCCTTTCCCTGGAATGGATTATTATATGCAATGCTCTGTTCTGGCGTATTTTCTCGCAAAATATAGCCAAGAAACTAAACAATTTGATTGGGGTGGAAGATCAAACACATTCAAAATGCATTCCTCCCTAATATTCAATAGTCTAAAAACGTTTTAAGTTCATATGACTCCTCTTCAGGAGCTCATGAACTAAGAACTTTCAGCCCAAACTTTTAGTCTAAATGTTATAAACAATGGGTTTCGAATTATTATTTTATTTCTTAGCATAAATATGCTTTAGCGGTGACTAAACTGGACAAAAACGTTACAAAAAAGTGTCACAAAGAAGTGTCTGTTGGCATTCGCGCATGCCCAGTGGCGTCGACATTTACGAAAAAGAAGACTGTATGTATCACAAAAAAGTGTCCGCTAGCGTTCGCACAATCGCAGTGGCCATGTACGAAAAAGATGACTGTATGTTATAGAGTTCATTATATAGGTTTGTCGGTTGGTCCTAAAGCATATTTATGGTCCCGAATTTGAGCAAAATGCTCTAAACGAAATAATTTTTAGTTATTAAATTATTTATTGGAGTACTGCAACAAGGGCGATACGCTCTTAAATTTCTTAAGAATTGCTATTAACATTTAAAAATAACGTGTACAATGAAAAATGGATGGCGACAATGGTGGAAAACTAGTTAGATATTTTTGGAAATCATACAAAAATGGATGTGAAATAAGCAGTTAAAATGAGCTTAATTCTGGTTTACTAATTTATAAGAATAGGACACGTTTTGAGATAAATCGTTTAGTGAATATTACTGTTATAATCAAATATACAGGTTCATATATATATATATATATATATATATATATATATATATATATATATATATATATATATATATGTATATATATATAATTTTTTATATAATATTTTTTATAATAACCTACCCCCCCCCCCCCTTGTTCTTCGCGATCATGAAGGAAACCGCTCACGCATTACTTCATCATGATAGCTGCCTAATTAACTTACATTTTAACATATATAATATATATATATATATATATATATATATATATATATATATATACATATATACATTTCTATATACCATACATACACGCACACATACATACAGGTTTATATGAGGAGCTTGGTATCAAAGTTGAGATTTTGGTCGATTCTTAAGGAGCTTTATATGCTGCATTCGGTTTTAATCTTAGGAAAATAGTTAAAATAGCATTCATTTTCAACGCTCAGAATCAAAATAATATTTTGATAATACATATTATGTATTCACACACACACACACCCATATATATATATATATATATATATATATATATATATATATATATATATATATATATATATATTCATGTAAATTCTATCGGTTTACTCCGTCCCCTAATTGCTAATTTGTCTACAACAGCCGTACGTTTTGAATTATTGTAACGAAATTCGGTATAGTTTGTGGCTATCTAAAGAGAAATCATGTGCTTATAGTGTATACTAAATCGGTTTCTTAGAAATTGGGGTTTAACCAGTATTATGGCCAAAAGTAATTAAACCGCCTAATATGCGCGGGCATTAGTTCTTGATTCTACCGCTTGGAGCGCTGAACATGGATATTGTATCTGGTTTTAGCTGTCAGTACAGATGTTCTCTACAGCAATAAAAAAACATGTATTATTACTTAAACGGCAAACGGCCATAGTCCTGTTTAATGCACCGGCTCTTGTATATAACTGAAGTTAAGCGACGTCGGGCGTGGCCAGTACCTGAATGGGTGACCGACCACGTGGTGTAGGTTTGTTTTTTTTTTTTTTTTTTTTTTTTTTTTTTTTACGGCACATCTACATCTAGGTCATTAGCGCCGACATCCAGGGTGCAGCGAGGAATTTCACCAGCGAGCCGTGGGATGATAAAATTCCTGCCGGAGGTTGGGAATCGAACCCACCATTTCCCGCTTATGAATCCAAGGCGCTAGCCATTAGACCACGGGAGACCCCACATGGTGTAGGTATTATTAAAATGGAGGCGGCCTTTATATAGCCCGGTGTTTATTGCCCAAAAGTTGATACACAGTTAAACACACACAAAAACAGTTCTGATACGATTCATGTAACATTTTTTTTTTTTTTTACTATAAATAGTTAAAATAGCATTCATTTGCACCGTTCAGAATCAAAATAATATTTTGATAATACATATTATGTATTCACACACACACACCCATATATATATATATATATATATATATATATATATATATATATATATATATATATATCTACATGTAAATTCTATCGTTTCGATTATGCGATACATGTTGATGGGTTTTAAATAGTACTGTTGGACCATCTTCTGCATGACTTTCTTGTAGGTCCTGTGAAATTTTTAGTTTTTCACGTCTTTTACGTATATATATATATATATATATATATATATATATATATATATATATATATATTAAATATTGTTCAGATATTTTTAATACTTTTAAAAATAAGAAAGTTTTGTTACATCAAAACAAAACTTGGCATGCCGTATGCCTATCTGAACAAATGATTTGTGATAAAAAAAGGGGAAAAAATATATATCGATAAAAAGTCGTGGCTAACTCAAAAAAAATAATAATTAATAATTCACTGAGCCGTTTATTAACAATATAAAAGAGGACAATTGTAGTTTTGTGTCTTCATAGGCTATTTAAAGAAAACATAAAATACCAAATCTATTCATAAAATTTTCTTATTTGTGTTGTTT
This sequence comes from Gonocerus acuteangulatus, assembly GCA_946811695.1. Taxonomy (NCBI): domain Eukaryota; kingdom Metazoa; phylum Arthropoda; class Insecta; order Hemiptera; family Coreidae; genus Gonocerus; species Gonocerus acuteangulatus. The sequence goes on along the minus strand of OX328130.1, from coordinate 73,330,984 downwards.
ATTTTAAGTAAATTATTCAGAAAATCCCTGAATAATTTACTTCATGTTATTAATGATAACTATGTGTTTCTTTGGAAATGCATTAATTTCCAGCTAGGAAATTTTACCAGTTTTCATTCTATAGTTGTGTAATTTATTATTAAAGTATTTTATAAGTATATATCTACGTTTTAAACGAAATCTATTAATATATTTAACGGAAGAAGGGTCATTCCCGCCTAAACATTTTAATTTTTAAACATATCTATAATCGTTTAAATTTTTATTTCTATTTATATTTATATTATTTACTATAAAACGAATAAATTAATAAAGAGTTTACTTCTGGACTTGCAATATATAACTTATTCGTGTCTGTTAACACGATAGCGGCCAGAGTTTTTGTTTTTTCGTCACGAAACTTGGTATATAGCATTCAATTAGCAAACGATTGAACGAGTTCGTTAACCACAAAAATCAGTCCACCGGAAGGGGAGGGGGGTTTACCCCGAACCCAAAACACTAATTTGACCATGTCAGCCGTAATATTTGTTATATTTCAACGAAACTTGGTATTCGTAGTGGTAATATAGAGAGAAAAGTGAGATATAAAAATAAACTAAATCGGTTCATTAGGAGGGGGGGGGGGGGGGGTTTACTCCAGCCCCACAATACCAATTCGCCACTACCAGCCGTGATTTTTGGTATATTTCGACGAAACTCGGTATTCGTAGTGGTAATCTACAGGTAAATATGTGTTGTAAAAATAAACTAAATCGGTTCATTAGAAGGGGGGGTTTACTCCGGACCCAAATTCCTAATATACTCATACCGGTCGTAATTTCTGCTGTATTGAAACGAAACGCGGTATACGTCGTGGGTAACTCATGAGAAAGAAGTGTTGTAAAAATGAGCTGAATCGGTCAATCGGAAAGCGGGGGTTTACTTTGTAATATATTTCAATAGAAAAGCCCGCCAGACGTAGGTTCACAAAGCCGCCGCAAGGAGCGCTTTACATCTAGAGGGACTGTATCCTGTTCCTGCGTTAGATCAAAATACGATAATATGAGGTTTTTTGTATTTATGACGTAGTGTAGTAGGTACCATGTGTAAACATAACTCTGGAAGCAAATTAGTAATTGATCAGTTACTCATTACAAATTTAAAAGAGAACTATTCATGTTTTTATTTTATTTATGTAGGATATTTTAAGCAAATTGTTCTGGAAATCAGTCTACACTACCCAAATTCTGAGGAAAGTGCTTAGTTATGCAGCTCCTGCGTGACGGACTTTTTTTTCTTATCATATACGAATTCTGTTGAATGATAAGCCTAAAGGATAAGTAATACCAGGAAGTTGGATGATTCTCCATAGTAATTCCATATTGACGTAGTAAATAGATGGGTTGACTTGATGAATGAGGGGGATTTCTTGAATGATTTAGGCGTGGCAATACTAGTGATAAGGCCGTTTTTATGAATGGGAATAAGCTAAACCTATTTGTCAATGATTAGGGAATTCTGACAATTTTTATAACTTCTCTCTCTCTCACACACACTCTTCTACCTATTCGTTTATACAAAATTATTATTAGGTCCTTTATATTATGGGGGTGGGGGGGAGGGCGAGGTTAGCTCAGTGGTAGAGCACTGGACTAATAAGCTGGAGGCCTGAGTTCAAATCCCTAGTGTGCCGTATGGTCATGAATCAGATACCTCTGTAGTATTTGCCCCTCAGGGCCCTCGTGGCCTGTTACGGGACTGATTTTTTTTTAATATTATGGGAATGAATTTGAAATGTTCATAATAGTACTTCGAAATAAAATTTTGGGTCTTGTTTAGAACAGGCCCGCCAGTGATTTTATAATGATATTTAGTAACTGTTACTATGTAATTTGATACCATCGATACAGAAATAAAAACACATGTTTAAATACTATTTAATTTAGTATTGTTTGTGTATTTGCGGTTATAAAAGTAATAAACTATGAATATTTTTGATGTTTACGATTTATGCAAAGAAGGGCAACGAGCCAGGATTTTCTTTGTCGAAAGAGGAATTCTACCCAAGGAAAGATATTGTAAAAAAATGTCCATCTCGCAGGACTGCATCATCTTAGCGCGGTTCCGTTCATATCCCTAGTCTAATTTGGAAAGATTAAAATAGAAGCAGTTATTATTTTGGTTCCACCAGTCTTTTTTTTAAAATTAATTATTATAATGGCGTGTCAACCCTTAAGGTCACTAACGCCATTCCTGTGAGTAGTAAAGTCTTGAAAGGTCATGATTTACAATCTTACCTGGAAGGGTCCGCTACACTAGAAACAGACCCGCTAGTGACAAGGTCTTGGAATCTTGGAAATCTATATTTCTAACAATAAATTGTTTTTGTTATTTTACTTAACAAGTTTTATTGTCAAATACATTATCCAACTATAAGCAATTAAAAAATAACAAGAAATAAAACAGACAAAAAGAACCATTGGAATAAACGAAATCAATTAATTTAAAGCTTTAAGCACTTTTTTCTCCGATTGACATCGCCTAGTTAAAACTTTCTTCAGAACCTTTTTTGTAGAGCATTTAGTAAGCTTCCGAATGGTAATCTTCCGCTTCACAAGATTGTCAACGGTTTTCGAGATACTAACGAAATACTAACGAAGCTTATGAACTCAAAAACGTAAGCGTTACGATTTTTTTTGCGCGAATTTCGCCCCAAACGCCATCTTCCAGTAGGCGGATTTTGCTGTTTAACGAACTTGACCTTTCAAATTGGACGAAGGATTTTTGTACCAAATTTCATCAAAATCGGACCATTCGTCTTCTATCTAGAGAGCGAACAGGCAAATATATATATATATATATATATATATATATATATATATATATATATATACAAATTTGAACCACCGTTATTTTCGGTCTCTAGGGGTTCTGAAACGCGAAATTTTCTAGTCGGCACTTCCGGATTGTTTCATTGTATCAACCCTATAAGCGGGGTTCCTCCCTATGGGGGAGGGAGGAACCGCGCTAAAAGGCCACATTATGATATTTTACGAAGAAAGGAAAAAATAAAGATGCAACAAAAGAGAATGTCGGTTTGAATGTTCCTTTAACCCATATGTTCCTTTAACCCATATTTTTTTATTTATCAATAAGTAACTGTTACTACATAAAATCACTGGCGGGCCTGTTCTAAACAAGACCCAAAATTTTGATTGTTTCTTATTTTCCCGGAGGTTTTAATAATATATTTTAATGGTGATAATTGATCACCCTTTCATTTTACCGAAATGAATCAGTTCGTTTGGTTTTTCCACAAGACCGTGCATCGAAGAATTACAAATGATGGATTAATTTATTGAATATAGCTGTTACCCTGTGTGCGATACTACACCTAATTTCTGCATCTAGAAAAGCCCAAATAAATTAGAAACTAAATAAGTAATATTAAAATCTAATAACACAAATCTGTAACTGTTCGGGTTCACAGTTTCGAACCCATGATCTCCGAACTGTTAGTCCTAGAAGATTTAAACCTAGCCCATGACGCTCCCCGGATAGAGACCTACCTGTGTGCCAAGTTTGGTCAAAATCGGTTTAACGGTGTGGATTTGTATAAGGAACAAACAGACAAACGGAAATACAGACAGATACATGATTTTAATATATATATATATATATATATATATATATATATATATATATATATATAAAGATAGATAACGTTCTTCATATACATAAAGCTACTAGCTTGTAGAGATATCTGATTCTTTTCCATATGGTGTAATAGGAATATAGTGTGGTCAGACACATGCTCCGGTCGTCTGGTTTTCCCCTTTAGCTGGTACCCATTACATTAAGGCTGGGTGGGCATAGGGACGGTCTTGGAATCCGGAAGCCAAACTTCGAACATCGACACTGAAGAAGATGAAGAACGAATGAACGATAAAGAAGACGCACGAGTTTCGAACTCAGGTACTCCAGAATATTTGTCGAGCGCTCTGCCAATTTCATCCTCTCTGTATTTAAATTAATCAGGTAATAATGTTACCTAATCATATTGTGATGAATTATTAGGTTTCTGAGCTCTAGTGCTACCAAATTCATTTACCATTTACGTAAGAAGAACGCTCAGATGCCGCTGAAATAGGTCATTCCTCTTTTTCTTTGTCCAATATCTGCAGTCAAATAAAGAACGAAAAATGATCCAAAATATTGACCATTTTGGTCCAAACTAGAAGGTGGAGTCTCTAAAATATAGCTGAATTTGAATTAAATTAAAACCACAGAACATTCCACCTGTTGACGAAATTAAATTGACCATTAATAAATCCACCAGACGGATTATAAATACTTCCAAGCATCATTTGGACTATAAAATAGAAATTCGCCACTCGAAAAGTCCAATTAGACGAAATGGTTTGGAGGGTTCTTGTGCCCCTTTTTCATGGCTACTTTCCTCCGCCATTGCTGAGGGCTTCCTCACTACTGGTTTATTGTAAAAAACCTAACGATTTCGACTTTAATCTTCTCCGGTACATACTCAATCACTCGTAGGATATTGTTAGCTGGGATCAATTTGACCGAATTCAACTTATTCAAATTTAGATTTCAAAATAAAAATTTGTTTTTTTAACGTGAAGTTTTAATTATTCTTAATTTTATTTTTAATGCAGAATCTTTCGTAATTATGTAATTACAGAGATCACCAATGAAAAATTCTGTCACGAAGGGGCTGCATACCTAAGCACATTTCTCAGCAGATGGAAAGTGCACACAGCGTTCCTGAATAATTTGCTTAAAATAACCTATATATATATATATATATATATATATATATATATATATATATATATATATATATATATATATGAATGAAGCATCATTTAAGTGATTATTTTCCTTTTGTATTTCTATTTACATTCAATTATTAAAAAAAAAAAAAAAACTTATAAATTATTATCATTGGGAAAAGTGTGAAAGCGGAGTACTGTTTGCTTCCTAAGAACGTGGGTGGACTAGAAAGATCATTGCCCGCTTTCCCAGCTACAAGTATATTTAGTTCTTCTCCTTTCTCTTCAAATAATGAAAACATAGCATATTATATTTGTGAATATTAATTTAATCTCACTATTATTAGATATTATTTGTATCGTATTATTCTTTATTGTCAAAATATTGTTTTAAATATGTCAGATGATGCGTTCGTTCCACTCCACATTGTGGTTGTTTTACAATTACGGGGAAGTAAATAAATACACAGGGCCTTACAAAGAGCGATTGAATAAAAAAAATATATTTTGGGACGGTTTTATCTGAGAATAACTACAGGAATATCCTGTAAATGCAGCATTTAGTCTTAAACTGATTGATTAAAAATATCAAAATAATGGCCTATTTAGACAATATCTCAAAATTAGAACAAAAAAAATGAAAATTTTCTATTTTTATTGCTTGAAACGTTAGTGTTAATTACATTAAAACAAATTAATTAACACATGTATATATTGTCTGGTCGGCGTGTAGTTGGCTCAAAAATGGACCGATTTTAATTAAATTTAATTAACGCCATATGGTAAACTGGCTAAGCTTTTTGTATTAACTTCTAGTTGTAACCGTGGTGGTCTTCGGTATAAGTCCATTGGTCGATATAATAATAGCAGTTCCCCTCGCCATAACTTATACAAATCTTTCAGCTCTATGGCCAAATCCTGTTTTTTTTTCTCATTCAGCTTAATGGCCAAGGTCAGGCATTATATCGTCGATACAAATGCAAACTAACGAATGTGAAAGAATGCATCCTTCATTGTCCATCTTTCATAATTTCTGCTGGACTTATTTACAGAAAATTCTTCAATCTTACTTCACTCTATTAAAGGGAAAGTATTCCACTATCAAAAGGTCAAATCTGCCGAATATTTGACTGTCCAAAAAAAAGTTATGAATAAATACTTTTCCACTCTGAAAAGTGATGATTTTCATATTCGTTAGTTTGCTTTTGTATCGACAATATTGTCGATACAAATGCAAAGTATCGAATGTGAAAGGTGGTTTGGTAGATTATAGATGACTTTATATATATTTATTCCTATGATATATTTTAATAAGACTTAATTCACATCCGTTAGTTTGATTTTCTGTAATTGATAATAATTTTTCTTTAATTTTTCGGGAGTTTATGTCAGTCCTACAGCAATCACAAAAATTTAAAATGAAAAATAAGTTTTTTCACATTCGATACTGTGCTTTTGTATCGGCGATATTATTAGTATATACTTATTCTTATTAATTTTTTTCCGTTTTTAATGGCGCATCAACTATTTGGCTATTAGCGCCTGGATATCTACAGGTTGCCACCCTTTTATAATGCCAACAGCACATGGTCGGTCACCCATTGAAGTACTGACCACGCCCGACGTTGCTTAACTTTGGTGATCTACGGGAAGTATATACTTATTTTTACTTATTTCTTGTACTAATATTGTAAGTTTTAATTGTTATTATTATTATTATTTATTTTATTTCATAAGAATTATAAACTTCTGGGCTAACTATACGTTTCAATCTTTAATTATGCCAGCGGCTCGTGGTTTTTGCGATCACCCATTTGAGACTATTGTACTCAGCAACCTACCTATATATTATCTAGAGGTTTTAAATAGTAAAAATCACCTCCACGATCCTGTTGGCAAAATTTATATTAACAAAAAAATTAAATGTTATCATGAAATTCATATTTTATTGGAAAATGTGTAGGGTGTAGTATTTTTTCTGCTACTCACCACATTTTGTACAAATTTGTCTAGAAGCTAACAAGACTTGGATACGAGATCTGAGGTAAGCCCCTAGTGACCGATCGCCTATTGTGTATGCAAGAGAGAAAACCCCCGAACTCCGAGCCTGGTCGATCCAGAAGATGTAGATAGCTTGGGGTTTCAGAGTCTACATCCCCCTAGGTAGGGACGAGTCTCAAGCGTTCAACACCAATCCAAGGAGTCTTCTAGATTGGGAGATAGGAGAAAAAATCAATGTTTCCTTCCAAATTTAGTTCTTTTTTTCAGATTTAGTCCCTTTTTATATATATATATATATATATATATATTAGTTCTTTTTTTCAGATTTAGTCCCTTTTTGTATATATATATATATATATATATATATATATATATATATATATATATATATATATGTATGTGTGTGTATGTGTGTTTTCGTATGTCTCACTTCCAGGAATGTATTACCAGCGGTGCGGTTTTTAAACCGAAAATGAAATGATGAATTGATACGATGATACGATTCGTTAGCTGGGAGGAAATTGTTAATTCAACCGCCTGAGACAGCCGGCTTAAGAAAAAAAAAAAAAAAGTTTAGAGCACTCAAATTCAGGACCATAAATATGCTTTATTTTTACAAACCTATGTTATGCACTGTTACATATAGTCTTCTTTTTTGTAACGCTAGGTCCACCCGGTAAACCTACGTAACGTACGCTATAACATACAGTCATATTTTTTATACATGGCCACGGCGCATGCGCGAACGCCAGCGAACACTTTTTTTTTAGATACATACAGTCTTCTTTTTCGTACATGACCACACCACTGCGCATGCGCGAACGCCGGCGGACACTTTTTTGTGACACATACAGTCTTCTTTTTCGTCCATAGCCACTGCACATGCGCGAACGCCACTGCGAATGCGCAAATCCCATTGCGCGAATATCAGAAGACATTTCTTTTGTAACTTTTTTTCCCCCGTTTAGTCACTGCTAAAGCATATTAATTATTAAAAGAAACACTGGCAACAATAGGCGTATATAAGCGGCTGAGGGTGCTGCTGCCCCCGCCGAAATTTGTTTACCCTGGTATTATTAACCTCGAAGTGGTTTTACCGATTAAATAGTCGAAAAACTACGACTGATTCAGTCGGTAAAAGTTTGTCATAAAAACCTTAAAAATAAATTAAGTAAGATCACTTATAAGGGGTGTATACAGTGGTGGGTCACCGATCTGGCCCATTTTTTTCTGGTGATTCTGCATTGAAAAATATTCGACACGTGTCCCAGCGTTCCGTCAACCATCCCTAACCAAAAAGAATATCAGATTTAAAACCCCCAAGAAAACCTTGTGTGGTAAATATTGAGAACAAAAATTTATAATTTTTCCAAGCCCGGAAGAGACTAAACATTTGTAAACGAAAAAGTAACATGACATTCTGAAATTCAATTTCTCGCCTTGAGATAATCCGATTTTTACATCCTTGAGCTCTTTCAGGAGAAGAAAAACACATTTTCCTAACCATATTACTGACTACCGTATTATCTCAGAAGATAAGTTTTGAAAATGAAAATAAAATGTAATCGTTTTTCCATATAACATCGATCCCAGAACTCGTAGAAACACTCCGATTGGAAGAAAATGGGTCAAAATCTGATTTATAATGGATGACTTTTTTAAGGGGGCTATATGGAATAATTTGGCAAAATAATGACTTCTATAGAGTCGAGTATGTAAAATAATTTTTCAGTTAAAAACGGACGTCAGATTTCTTAAAACTCATATATTCAAATTTTGGGAAGATTCCAAAAATATAACCTTAAAAATGTTCTTAAGGAATGAAAATTCCTGCCAAATTTGAGAGAAAATATACCGGATTAAAACCAAATTTGGAGGGTCGATAAAGGCTCCAGAGCGACATATTTTCATCAAATCGGTGTGTTTCTACGTGTTCTTCATCTATCTGTGTAAAATTATATTTTTCATATAACCATTTATAATCCTCTGATAAGTATTGTATGTAAAATGCAGCCATATGAAAAGTCTTATTTCTGGAGCTGCAAGGAGTTTCAAAAAATAAAAAAAGGAAAAAGGAGAACAAAAATTATTTCGTTTCTGCTCAAATTCAGGAGCATAATATGCTTTAGGTCCACCCAGCAAACCAGGTATGTAATGTACTGTATAACATATAGCCTTCTTTTTCCTACATGGTCACCACGCATGCGCAAACGCCAGCGGACACTTTTTTGGAACGCCTGGATCCACCCGACAAACCTATGTAATGTACTCTATAACATAGTCATTTTTTCGTTCATGGCCATTGCGCATGCGCGGACGCGAGCGGAAACGTACATTCTTATTTTTCGAACATGGTCACGCTACTGCGCATACGCGAACACTAGAGGACACGTTTTTGTGACACTTTTTGTAACGTTTCATTCAAGTTTAGTCACCGCTAAAGCATAGTTATGCTAAAATGTAGTTCATCCAATCCAACTACAACCAACTGTTACATTTACTAGTTATAAATACTCGCTAATATCTGTTATTGTGATTGTTAGTTGGTGTCTGTAACTACATATCGTCAACTCCTTGAAATCTGCGTATAATACACTGGCTTTGGTATAAGTGGGTGAGAGTAGCGGGGAAGTCTAGGGTCAGGGTTGGGGTCACGCAAGGAGGTACTTTCAGCCCAGTTTTGCTTTCACATTCGGCGCCGTCTATACTCTACGGTTATACACTCTAGGGGTTATATACTCCAGCTTTTTACGACTTACAGATATATATATATATATATATATATATATATATATATATATATATATATATTTCGTAGTAGATTAAATTAGATAAAAGGATACTTAACAGTGTAATGTAATTTATTTTAGCATGCGCAGTGGCGTTCGCGCTTGTGCAGTGGCCATGTACAAAATACAAAGTCCGTCACGCAGGAGCTGCATAACTAAGCACTTTCCTCAGAATTTTTGTAGTGTAGACTACATTATTAATTTTGTAAATAATTTGCTTCCAGAGTTATTATTATTATGGTATTACTTGATACTGTACTACTTAATAAATACACAAAAACTTCAGTTTCCGTCTTTTGATCTGACGCAGGAACAGGATACAGTCCCTCTAGTGGGAGATAGCGCTCCTCGCGGCGCCTTTGGGAACCTACGTCTGGCCGGCTAATTCTAATGAAACAGAGTTTAAAGTAAACCCTCCTTTCCAATAGACCGATTTACTTCATTTTTACAACACTTCTTTATCATTAGATACCCTCGACGTATACCGCGTTTCGTTACAATACAGCAGAAATTACGACTGGTATGTATATTAGTACTTTAGGTGCGGAGTAACCCCCCCCCCCCTCCAAATAACCCGATTTAGTTTATTTTTACAACCCATTTTTCTCTGTTGATTACCACCATGAATACCGAGTTTCGTTGAAATGTAACAAAAATTACGGCTGGTAGGGGCAAATTGGTAATGTGGGGCCGGAGTGAACCCCCCCCCCTCCTAATGAACCGATTTGGTTTATTTTTACAGTGTATTTCTCTCTTTAGATCAACATAACGAATATCGAGTTTTGTTGAAATATAACAAAAACTTCGGCTGGCATGGTCAAATTAGTGTTTTGGGACCGGGGTAAACCCCCCCTCTCGGTGGACCGATTTTGGTGGTTAACGAACTCGTTCAATCGTTTACTAATTGAACCCTATATACCACGTTTCGTGAAGAAAAAACAAAAACTCTGGCCGCTATCGTGTTAACAGACATATATATATATATATATATATATATATATATATATATATATATATATATATATATGTATATATATAAATTTTATCGGGGGTCATTTTCGGTGTCTACTAGGTAGGATCGATAAAGATTTGAAGATATTTTTCAAAAATTTCGTCATGAGTGCAACCTCAATAGCTACTTTCCTTCGGAGGAAAGTGCTAAAAGAAAACTGCAAATATACAGTACATTACATAGGTATGTCGGGTGGACCTAAAGCATATTTATGTTCTTGAATTTGAGCAGAAGGCTCTAAACGAATTGCTTTTTTTCCCATAAAAAATGGTATCGCAGAATGAAAGTATGTTTCTCCCAATTCATAATAATTACTTCAAGAATTAACTCGTGTAATTTTATGACCCATAATAATTATCTCTTGGTTTTATATCTGTAGGTTTATCGAAAAAAGTTGAAGCCCATTAATAAGTAAATAAATGTACATGAGTGTTTGTATGGACTAAAATCTTCTTATTTACATTTCAACACTTTATGTATTTCTGCCTTTGATTGTCTAGATGACTCAAACTGTGTTTTTTATCATCATCCTTGAAAGGTTATAATAATAAATGAAAACATCACTTATAATGTATATAATGAATACATCACTTATGACGTGATGTATTCATTGTACATAGCATAGTCCTTGCTTAACAGTGATAGTACATGGGACCTGTTGGTCCTATGTATTGTCATAATATGAATGGGACTTAAGTTGAACATATCAACTGTTGCGAATATGTATAGACATATTGTATATAATGAATACATCACTTATGACGTTATGTATTCATTGTACATAGCATAGTCCTTGCTTAACAGTGATAGTACATGGGACCTGTTGGTCTTATGTATTGTCATAATATGAATGGGACTTAAGTTGAACATATCAACTGTTGCGAATATGTATAGACATATTGTATATAATGAATACATCACTTATGACGTGGTCTATTCATTATACATAGCATAGTCCTTGGGTAACTGTGATTGTACATGGGAACTGTTGTTCCTCTGTATTGCCATAATATGAATGGGACTTAAGTTGAACATATCAATTGTTGCGATTATGTATAGACATACTGTATATAATGAATACATCACTTATGACGTGATGTATTCATTATACATAGCATAGTTCTTGGGTAACTGTGATTGTACATGGGAACTGTTGTTCCTCTGTATTGCCATAATATGAATGGGACTTAAGTTGAACATATCAATTGTTGCGATTATGTATAGACATATTGTATATAATGAATACATCACTTATGACGTTATGTATTCATTATACATAGCATAGTCCTTGCTTAACAGTGATAGTACAGGGGAACTGTTGTTCCTATGTATTGTCATAATATGAATGGGACTTAAGTTGAACATATCAACTGTTGCGATTATGTATAGACATATTGTACATAGTAGTAACTGTTTTCTAAATTATTTTTATTTTTTAACCTAATTATAATAATTAGGTTAAAAAATAAAAATAATTAGATAGATATTTAAAATGGTATAATTGTACTATTGTGTAAATAGTACTTATAATTATTATGTAAGAAGGTGAATTATTAGGGATTAATAATTACTATGGAACTAAATATCTATTTTCATTTTATATCTATATTTGGGCTAATCGCCTTCGATGCGGGGTGCTCACAAGTAAATTATGTGTATCCTTCCATCAACATATTTTTTCTGCTTTCCTGTCATAATATGTCATAAAAAGCTTTTGATCCCTACCGACCTCCTCCCACCACCTGTTTTGATTTCAGTTGCATATACCCCAGAAGATCCCAGTTCACCGGTTCCCATAGATCACCGAAGTTAAGCAACGTCGGGCGTGGTCAGTACCTGAATGGGTGACCGACCACGTGCTGTTGGCATTAGAAAAGAGTGGCAACCTTTAGATAGCCCGGCGCTAATGACAAAGATGTAGATGCGCCGTTAAAAAAAAAAAAAATAAATAAAAAAAATAAAAAAAAAAAAAATAAAAAAAAAAAAAAAAAAAAAAAAAAAAAAGATCCCAGTTTTCTTATATACTTCCACTATAATTGTGTTAACTTTGGTCTTGCTCTGCCTCCCGGCACTTCCATTGGTATGTAGTATCTTATTTCTCTGTAAAAATTAATTAATATTATTATTAGCGCCTATTTACTTTTATTCACCTCAATAAAATTGTTTTTTTTTTATGTTTCTATTGATTTTCTAGAACTAATTTCTAGATACACACTGTTTACTTTACCTGTTTATTAATACCTTAATTATTCTAATAATTTAACAATTTGTTTAATAATTTAGGTTTTTTTAATTTTTCTTTTATAATAAGTTGAATTGTTTTTATAGAGAGGTCTATAAATACAATTCAACTTATTTAAAGTTTAAATTATCAAAAGTTTATAAGTAAGATAAGTGACAGGTCTGTCACTTATCTTACTTATAAACTTTTTTTCTGTGCAATAATTTCTGTTTTTTTTTTCTTTTCTTGTCATTTTAGCTGACGAAGGCTACCGAAGAGTAGCCGAAACGTCCTGAATATAGATTTTTTTACAAAAATCGTATTGAGTTTTCTTTTTAGCCGAATCCCAACTATTCCATGTTTGCTTATCACCTCGACAGCTAACTAACTTCAAAATAAATTTAAAAAAATTAAAATAAATAAATTTGTCCTCATAACGACATCCTAATTGGAAAATATAACTATATAATTGAATAGAAAATATATTGAAGATATCTGTAGAGTATTGAAAATGAAGATGAGTATAGTTGGGGAGATGAACTGCTGATAAAAGTGCTGGACTGTAGATTGCTTTGTCTGAAGCAAGTGCTGAGTCTGCTTTGCTGCAGGATAGTTCCAGCCTTCTGTTTCCTTTCGGCTGAGTAGAACAGCAAACACTTTCTCGGCCAGTTCCAGAACTATTCCTTTGCTCGAACTCAAAGGAGCAAATGGTTTTCTGGTGGTCATCACTTCCTTGGTTGCACTTTTGTTTGGTTAATTATTATAAGGGTGCAAAAAATTTATGTATTTTAGGCATTTTTTTTACGACCACTTTCCTCCATCAGAATCCATGCATATGCAAAATATTCCGACACGTTGGAACTGCGTCATCATAGCGCCTTCTTGTCTCTCCTGCAAAAACATCTAATCGGAAATTACTCACTCCTCCTTCTCGACATCCGCTCATTCTGAAGATAAAATGTGTTACGAACAACAAGTAATATAAACATGCGTCTCATTTAATTGCCGTGGTTTACTGAAATAAAAATTTTAATTAAAAAAACAACTAATTAAAAACTTATTCAAACAGCGACAACAATAAAACGCTCAAATATACAAAACCGACAATTTTGAAATTCAAGCTCCCATTTTTTATACCAGAAGTGGTTTCATTTGATTCCCCACGTCAAAGTATCTATCTATCTATATCTGGAAGTCTATAAAGCAACTATTTTTTGTGCGAATTTCACCGAATAAATAGTGTTGCGCTAGGTAGATTCGGCTGGTTAACTTACTTGGTCGTTTGTTTGAGAAAAAGTGTTATTTTGCTGTATTTTTGACCCTATTTGGGCGTAAGTACACAGACACACACACACACACACACACACACACACACACACACACACACACACACACACATATATATATATATATATATATATATATATATATATATATATATAAACCAATGATTAATTCTTATGCCTGGTGTGACTTAAATAAAAAATATAATATTTTGCCTTGCTAAAGAAGTGAAGCAAAACTTTACTGTGCTTTTAAGGTATTTTTACGACTCACTTGGACTTTACTAAATGTATATCTGTTTAGCAAGGAATTTATTTTGCTTTCCACACACCACGCTTAGTCAAGCGTTTTTGTTATTTTAAAATAATTAACGATAGGTTCAAAACGACTATTTTTCTTTGTGAACTTTCCTGGTATGAAAGATCGTAATTTGTCATCATACCGTCTGGTATCCGTATCATCTGTTCGTCGCCAGGTTTTCTCAATGTGAAAAAGAAGAAAACGCGTTGCAATGATAAATTCGCCTACCTGGTAAAACCTTTCGTACTGATTTCTATGAATTCTAAAGCGAACAACATATATTTCAGCGTCTGGCTGTAATTTTGATCCGCGCCCTGTAAACGGGACCACATTACGCCTTAAAATCTATGTTCGATGTTACCTCATACACATCCAATAACCATGTTTCCCGATACATCAGAAACAGGTATCTGATACTTCATCGAGTAGTCTTAATGACCACCGTTTTCGTGTTATTTTTCCCCCGTCGGAGGACGTTACAGCATGGCAGAATAACGTCATACATCCTGAACATGGCGAAGAATCGATCCGATCCACTAATAGGTACATGGACCGGCGTAGATAATTACTAGATGACCATGGATTATGTTAATAGCACCCGATTCCGCTGGTGGACATGGTTTCCTGGATAGCAATCTACAGCTAGGGTGGAGGTGATTTCCGAGATTGGGCTAAATATACTTTTAGCACGGTTCCAAAATATATATTGAAGCTGCATTCGTGGGGAAATTTGAAACTCTTTAGGTATCCTTCGATAGATTCCTCTTAAAATTGTGTGTGTGTATATATATATATATATATATATCTTGTTATTTTTTTTCCTTTTATGGCAGAGGGTCGATAAAGCAGAACACCGTTCTTTTTTGTTGAACTACTTTATTTTCTCAATTTTGCCCGACATGTTTCGTGCCTTTGTATGCACCTCTTCAGGGGCTATCATATGTAAAAATATTTTTTTGTAAGTCCCAAATTCAAATTTTGTACAATAGTAAACACTTATCGTTTCTCTAAATTAATTTACTTTTAAACAAATATTATTTTAATGAAAATTCTTATCCTACCTTATCAGGAAGTCCTCTCGTCATGTATACTGGCTTATAATAGTGCGATATTCATTGCCTCAGATGACTTGTCAGTATAAATAATGAAATAATATTTGTTTAAAAGTAAATTAATTTAGAGAAACGATAAATGTTTATTATTGTACAAAATTTAAAATTTGGGATTTACAAAAAAAATATTTTTACATAGGATAGCCCCTGAAGAGGTGCGAACAAAAGCACGAAACATGTGCAAAATAGAGAAAATAAAGTAGTTCAATAAAAAAGAACGGTGTTCTGCTTTATCGACTCTCTGCCATAAAAAGAAAAAAACACAAGAAAAATATATATTAGGTCATATTCAGAAGACTTAATATATATATATATATATATATATATATATATATATATATATATATATATATATATATATATATATATACATACACATGCATAAATATTTTTTAGCGGTAATAATACCTGCATTTTTATGCATACCTTTTTGAAAACTCAATATTTAAACAAGAAAAACGTCGCGTAGATATTTTAAAACATGTTTAGATCACTTAAAATCGCAATAGATGTTATTCACCTCGTGTAGAGTCCGTATAATCGCAAGAGAATACCTAAAAAGAAACGTTTAGTCGCAAAGTCAAAATATCGCAGAGTAGTGTTGATTCTGAGTTAAACCGTTTTGGAGCATTCAAATATCGTTAGCTCACTTTAACGTAAATATTCAAGCGCCCACTTTTTAGAACATAATCCAGAAAGACTTTTGCTTACATTGTGATAGGTTTTACGTTCTTCTGTCGATATAAAATATTTCTATTTTTTCGCTGTAAAAGTGCAACCTGGCCCACTGTGCGTCGGCATGGACATTTGGCGCCCGACGCTTTACAAAATGAGTGCAAGAATTGACAAGCAATTATGGATAGAGCTGGTAAGGAATGAACCCTGCCTGTAGGATCAGCAGAATAAATCATATCACCACCGAGACGTTAAAATTAATTTGTTTATTTAATAATTTTATGTAATAAATGTTTATTACACCTAACTGCTTTATAATAGTCGATTGATATTAATTTTTTTTAGGCAACATTGATTTTTTCGGTTCCAGTAATTATTGTTAAATAACGATTTTCTTCATATTAATACTTACTCTTGATTAGGTACTGATTGATAATTATATACCTTTAATGAAATCAGAGACTATTATTTACATTGGGAAAATATGAATACTAATGTTTCTCTTATCGTTGTGTAAATATGAATTTTTCTTCGGGACTGATTTACTTCCGAAAGATTGATTGGCCTCTCAACTCCTCCTTTATACCTCCAACAAGGTAATGAAAGGTTTCTATGCTTGTTAGGTGTATTTCTTAAATTAATCACTCATTTTCACATCACTACGAGTGCACTCCTTTCACTTCCTGCCAGTCCATTCCTGACGAGCTGTGACCAGATCGTATCGGTCGAGGTCGGGACCAATGTAGGCACTCACGTCGGACGACGTCGGGCCTTGTCTGTCAAGCGATAGTTTTGTTCAAAACTAAAATACTCATCAAGCTATCCCAGAGATGATGGGAGTATCATAACTGAAAGATTAAATATTCAGACAGTTTACTGGACAGTACCTTCTTGTTTACATAATTCCCGACGTTGGTCTGCTGAAAATTTCATCCTCAGCCCGCTATGAGCAGGCCTTTGTAAACAATGACCAGGAATATAGGGAGGTAATTTGCGGTTATAGGCTAAGGTATGAATAAGTAATAGCGGTCTGGCTCGGCAAAGGACCGGCTCTCGGTATAGAAATACCCATCCTTCATCCCCACTCTTCCTCCTTCCCCCACTCTTCCTCCTATCCCCACCCTTCCTTCTCCCCCCACTCCTGGAGTTCGCTATACACCATTAAGAGGCAATAAAGATGCAAGCCCTTAAGTGATAGGCTCCGTCCGGGCTTTCAAACTAATGAGAAAATAAACTATGATTAGGCTAACCTTCATCATTAAATGGATATTTAACCGTTAAATAAGTCAGACTTTCAGGAACTGCGTCATCTTAGCGCGTTACTGTTCATATACGGAGTGTCATTTGGAAGCATAGAATACAAACAGTTAATGGTTTGTTTTAATTTTCCAGTAAAAATGAAAACAAATGTAAAATGAAACTTGAAAGCGATGCAAGATCTAAGGCGCCAAAACACCGATTTCGGCGAGTGAGAGCGCACTATCAAAACACCGATTTCGGCGAGTGAGAGCGCACTATCAAAACACCGATTTCGGCGAGTGAGAGCGCACTATCAAAACCATAAGATCCGTAGTTGTGGGAAATTTATTAAGTGGCATTAGACCTTCAATATCCTACCTAATAATACCTTCAACATCCTTCCTAATACCACCTTCAACATCCTTCCTAATACCACCTTCAACATCCTTCCTAATACCACATTCAATATCCTTCCTAATACCACCTTCTGTATCCTTCACAATACTACCTTATATCCTTCCTAATACCACATTCAATATCCTTTCTAATACCACCTTATATCCTCCCTAATACCACATTCAATATATTTTATAATACCGCCTTCAATGTCCTTTCTAATACCACTTTCAATTTCTTTCCTGATACCACCTTCTATATCCTTCATAATGCCACCTTCTATATCCTCCATAATACCATCTTCTATATCTCTTGTTATACCACCTTCTATATCCCTTCTTATACGAACTTCTATACTCATACTAATACCATCTTTTATATCCTTTCTAATACCTACCATCTTCTATATCCTTCATAATACCACCTTCTATACTCATCCTAATACCACCTTCAATATCCTTCCTAATACCACCTTCTATATCCTTCATACTACTACCTTCAATACCCTTCTTAATACCACCTTCTATATCCTTTCTTATACCACATCATATATCCTTTCTAATTACACCTTCAATATCCTTCCTAATACCACCTTCAACATCCCTCCTAACATTACCTTCAATATCCTTCCAAATACTTCCTTCAATATCCTTCCAAGTACTTCCTTCTATATCCTTCCTCGTACTTCCTTCTATATCCTTCCTAACACTACCATCAATACCGTTCCTAATACTACCTTCCTTACTCTTCCTACTACCACCTCCAATATCCTTCCTAGTACTATCTTCTATATACTTTCTAACGCCATCTTCAATACATATTTCACATCCTTTTTGGGTCCTCTTCAGGACACAGTTCCTGCAAGTCAGACTTTTTATTATCACCCAAAGAAGCCAAGTTTGTTATATTATTATGCCCTATAGATTACAAGCCATTAAATAATCTTCCTTATATTTTTTTAAAATTTAATATGCACTTTCTAGATTTCTGGAAAACATCATAACAAACTACATGATGATCCTTTTTTTACTGCAACTAGCCTTCTTTATGTATTACATGTACGAAGTTAACTAAAATACATTATAGAAACAAAAATTACTGGAGATTCATATAATTTACAATCAGAATGCAATCTCACGGAAAACATGTAAACGAAAAGTTAATGTACAGAGTGGCCATAAAAATAAATTTTACTACTGATAGTATTGTAGGAAGTTTGTTTAAAACTACACCCAGGAGTATTACAATCGGGAAATCCAGTTTGCTGGGAATGTGGGGCAACTAGTTACAACCTCAGTAATATCTATGATAGTAGTGATAACGGAGCAGAACTGGAGAATTTTCTCGTTTTCAAATAGCAATATCAGCTCAGATTAGAAAATTGTAGTTTCATTTCATCATAAACTAGCTGTTACCCAGTGTACCATGCTACACCTACTTTCTGTCTATGACTCTCCCCGTATCAAGGTCTACATGATACCTAGTTGTCTATACCCAGTTACGAAAATCGGTCAAACGATGTGAATTTAGTTCATAATGATACCCGGCAGAGGCCAGCACAACAGCACTTCATCTAACAGCCGACAGAGGCCAGTAGTTGTTGATTCAAAATGGCCGTCACAATCTGAATGGTTCAGTGTAGCCAATTTTTCTTGAACAAAACTTTTGAACTTTTGATCAAATTTTGAAATTTGACTATTTTGATCTAGCCTAGGAGATTTCTCGTATCAAGACCTACCTGTATGCCAAGTTTGGTCAAAATCGGTCAAACGGGGTAGATTTTTATAAGAAACAAACAAACAAAAAACAGACAGACACGTGATTTTTATATATATATAGATTAATGTAGTTCTGAATTTAAGTAATTTCAGAAGCAATGAAGTTTTCAAGCTTGAGATTCAAAAGTTGTACGTTAAAGGTTCAAGACCAGGTTCTACAACACGGCCACCAACCTTAAAGTGATTCTTTTAAAGTGTAGTTAAGTAAACAATTTGTTGAACGTTATATAGATAGGTTACATGACAGAATATTTGTATGAATACATTCATTTAGACGACCGTCAATATATAAATATTTATATAGATGCGTGTGTGTGTCGGGTAACATGATATGTCGGGGCCAAAATTGTGGTTCTTTTGCCTCGGAAGTAGTCGTAAAAAATACCAAATCACTACACGAGTTCGTTACTCAGCAGAACAAAATTATTAATTATAGCCTACGAAATGCACTAATTAACAGAAAGTTAGGTTGTATTAAAAGAAAAGGAAGTTTTTAAAGGGCTTATGTTGAAAAGTGAGGTTATATTTAGGGGTTCCTTTTGTCAGAAAAGAAGGTGATCTTAAAGTACTCATATGACAGAAAGGATGAATAAAATAAATGGTTCCTTTAACAAAAAAGAAGAATTTATTGACAGGATCATTTGACAGAGAAATGACAAAGTGATGTTATATTTAAAAGGTCATTTGGGAGAAACAAGATTATATCGGAAGGTTTCTTTGGCAGAAGGGAAGATTGTATTGAAAGGTTCCTTTGACAGAATAGAAGATTACATTAAAAGGTTCCTTCGACAGAATAGAAGATTATATTAAAAGGTTCCTTTGACAGAAAAGAAGATTACATTAAAAGGTTCCTTCGACAGAATAGAAGATTATATTAAAAGGTTCCTTTGACAGAAAAGAAGATTATATTTAAGGGTTTCTTAGGCAGAAAAGAAGATTATATTGCAAGGTTCCTTTGACAGAAACGAAGATTATATTAAAAACATCCTTTGCCAGAAAAGAAGATTATAATAAAAAAATCCTTTGCCAGAAAGTGAGGTTATATTTAAATGATCATTTGATGGGTTAGTAAGGTTCTATTGAAAGATTTGTTGGACAAAAAGGAAGACTAAAATTAGATTGTAAAATGTACCTGCAACTGACATGAATAAGTATGGCTTCAAATCTCAGTTCAGGATAATAATAAAAAAATGCAGTACAGTCACTTATAAGATTTGTTTTAAGGAAATTTATTTTTAGCGCAATCCGAAAATTATTGTATTCCTCGGTTATTCTCAAGTCGACTGTAGGGACTTATAAGCTAAAAGATAAGAGAGGGCTTACAAAAAAAAAAAAAAAATATATATATATATATAAGTACCTCCCAAAGAGATGGCCGGACCAAAGCGAAGAGGTATAAGTTTGCCCCTAAGGGCCCATGGATGATAAAGAGAACACCCTTTTTGAATATCTTTCCAAGAGAATGATCTCCTTTCTTCCCTTTATCTCCGGGAAAAGGGGCTGCTCCGATGGATACGTACATCATAATTCCTGAATCTCCCGGGCAAATCCTCTTTCTCTCTTCTCAATTCGTCTTCATCCCCTATAAGTGCTTCATTTCCTACATAAACCTTAATCTGAGCGGATGAAAACGGCGGAGCAACTTAAAGGATATCTCCCGCTTCAGGAGTACGGGGTCTTTATTTTTGCCCCTTATTTTTGAGGATTATTTGTTAGAGATACAAATGTTCTTATCCCCTAAAAGAGATGCTTATTCTATATAAATATAATGATAAGAAAGTAAGTTTGGCTTTATTGTTAAGGTTCCCCTTAGCATTTTTCCGTTTATTAGCGCTTTCCTCCGAAGGAATGTAGCTATTGAGGTTGCACTCATGACGGAATTTTTGAAAAATTTCTTCAAATCTTTATCGATCCTACCTGGTAGACACCGAAAATGACCCCCGTTAAATTATATATATATATATATATATATATATATATATATATATATATATATATATATATATATATATGTCTGTTAACACGATAGCGGCCAGAGTTTTTGTTTTTCGTCACGAAACTTGGTATATAGCATTCAATTAGCAAACGATTGAACGAGTTCGTTAACCACCAAAATCGGTCCACCGGAAGGGGGGGTTTACCCCGAACCCAAAACACTAATTTGACCATGCCAACCGTAATATTTGTTATATTTCTACGAAACTTGGTTTTCGTTGTGGTTATATAGAGAGAAAAGTGAGATGTAAAAATGAACCAAATCGGTTCATTTGGAGGGGGGGTTACCTCCGGACCCACAACACCAATTCGCCACTACCAGCCGTGATTTTTGATATATTTCGACGAAACTCGGTATTCGTAATGGTAATCTACAGGTAAATATGTGTTGCATAAATAAAGTAAATCGGTTCATTAGGATGGGGGGGGGGGTTACTACGGACCCAAATTACTAATATACTCATACCGGTAATTTCTGCTGTATTGTAACGAAACGCGGTAGTCTTCGTGGGTAACTCATGAGAAAGAAGTGTTGTAAAAACGAGCTGAATCGGTCAATCGGAAAGGTGGATTTACTTTGTAATATAATTCAATAGAAAAGCCCGGCAGACTTAGGTTCACAAAGGCGCCGCAAGGAGCGCTAGAGGGACCGTATCCTGTTTCTGCGTTAGATCAAAATACAAAAATATGAGGTTTTTTGTATTTATTACGTAGTGTAGTAGATACCATCTGTAAACATAACTCTGGAAGCAAATTAATAATTGATCAGTTACTCATTACACAATTAAAAGAGAACTATTCATGTTTTTATTTAATTTATGTAGGATATTTTAAGCAAATTGTTCTGGAAAACAATCTACACTACCCAAATTCTGAGGAAAGTGCTTAGTTATGCAACTCCTGCGTGACGGACTTTCCGTTTAACTTCTCTTAGCATCAAGAAAAAAACCATACTCTTGCTGGAACAGCGTCATCTTAGTGCGTATCTATTCATAGTGACATTAGTGAAGCATTTTTTTTATTATTGTTGATTATTACATCCTGTATATTATTACACCTTGTGATATGATATATGATACAATGTGAAGGTTCTATGCTCAAGGCCTCCCAACTTCATCCTCGATTAACGCCAGAAAGACGCTCAGATGACGTTGAAAGGTGCCTACACAAGCTCCCTTCTGCTCCGACCAGTGGCTGGAGTCGAAGAGAGATATTGAAGCACTTGAAGGTAGAGAAAGCCATTGCTAACACTTAACTTGATTACTGCAGAAGATCTCTGGGTCACTGTCTTCTGAGTAACTTTGGAGGAGAGAGTGGGCGGGTGACACTTGAAAGGGAGAGGACTTCAGGAGAAGCATTTACTGATTGGTTTTATTATTTCGTATTTTAAAAAAAAAAAAAAAAAAAAAAAAAAAAAAAAAAAAAAAAAAAAAAAAAAGACATGAAAAATCCCTAAGATTTTCGGCATCCTAAGCGGAAATTACTCTATCCTCGTTCCCTACGTTCCCTCCTGGAAACACTAAAACCAATAATTCTTTTAATTTCTTACTTTTTTTTTTTATTAAAATACTCATGTTACTGTTAATCGCAATTAAAAAAATAAATAAAAACAAAAAATCAAAATGAGAGGTAAACAAAGATAAAAACCCCTTTAGAAGAACAAAAAAAAAAACTAAGCATTCGGCCAATATTAACATATGCTTGTATTATCAGTCTGGAGCTACACATCAAATACCAATTTTTTTTTTTTTTTTTTTTTTCGGCGCATCTACATCTTGGCCATTAGCGCCGGGCTATCTACAGGTTGCCACCCTTTTCTAATGCCAACGGCACATGGTCGGTCACCCATTCAGGTACTGACCACGCCCGACGTTGCTTAACTTCGGTGATCAAATACCAATAATAAAAAATTAGAAACAATTCAAATTAAATGCCTCTGAATAATAACTAACCAGCCAAGAAAAATGACATAACTTCATTCTCTATCTAATATAGTAAGCATAAAAACCATTATTCATAACCAGGCCAATAAGTTCTTTTTTTATCGATGAAAAATAAATAAAAAAAATTAATTAAGCGTTTACGCATTTATAAGAAGAACAAATTAAAAAGATATGTCCATAAAAGGCCGAAACATATATTCTTAAAATATTTATAACTATGGTATAATTTCTTTCTCTGTAGCATATTTTTTGTTTGTAACATGTTTTCCATCTAGGAGTATGTTTCTTTATGTAGTGTACTACTATACAGTTAATATATGTTATACTTTGGATTAAGTATGCATAGGTTCATTTCCTATATTGTTAAATTTTTGCTAAAATCTAGGCGCACGGTAGATGGCCAGGCCAAGTTCCGGCCTAAGCATACTGTGTGTATATTATAGGAGGTCTTAGAGCCGATTTTTACCCTCTCATAACTTTCAACCAGGTAAAGATAAAGTTATGAAATTTTAGACAGGTATTATACTACTAGATGTGAGTAAAACTGGAAATTTTCATAATTCTACATCGAATAGTTTCTGAGATATAAGCGATCGAATATCGGGATTTATAGGACTCACTCACTCATCCAAATTATTAGGCACTTCCCATGATGCTAGAGACTTGAAATTTTGCAGGATGATAGATATGAGGGTGTTATTAAAGGAAAAAATCGAAAAATCGAGAAAAGTTGTGTTTGACCCCGCTTCCGGGGCGGGGGCGTGCCAGTTTTGTACTTCTTTCGGAAACCCATCATTCCATCCGAAACCCATGATGTGGGGTATCAAATGAATTGTCTCTGTATGAAGAATCTATATTTGATGTTTTAAGAAACATTTATACGCATATAGGCTCGGTCAAAATCTTATACCAGCTGTATGTTCGTTCCTTATAAAAATCCGAACCGTTTGACCGATTTTGACCAAACTTGGGACACAGGTGGGTCTTGATACGGAGAGAATCGTCAAAATGGTGGATAATCGTCAAAAAAAAGGGTGGAGAATCGTCAAAAAAATGGAGTAGGTCAAAATCGTCAATCAGCTGTCGGTCTGTCTGTTTGTTCATTATACAAATCCACACCGTTTGACCGATTTTGACAAAACTTGACACACAGGTCGGTCTTGGTCCGGGGAGTGTAATAGGTTAGTTCAAAATCGTCTATCAACTGTTTGCCTAACTGTTTATTCCTTATACAAATGCACACGATTTGACCGATTTTGACCAAACATGGTACTCAGGTAGGTCTTTATCCGGGGAGTGTCATAGACTAGGTCAAAATCGTCTATCAGCTGCCTGTCTGCATATTTGTTCCTTACACCGTTTGACCGATTTCGACCAAACTTGGCACACAGCCTGTGACAGGTAGGTCTTGGTCCGGGGAATCTACTAGGCTAGGTCAAAAAGGTCTTTCAGCTGTCTGTATGTTTGTCCCTTAAACAAATACACACCTTTTGACCAAACTTGGCACACAGGTAGGTCTTGATACGGGAGTTTCATATTACCTATGACGTTTTGTACATTTTGTTCCATCGGAAAGCCATCATTCCTTCTGAAATCCATCATGTGGTGTACCAAATGAATCGTCTTGGCAAGGAGAACCCATATATGATGTTTTAAGAAACATTTCGACGCATCTTAACAACAAAAGGTGTGACTTCTTTCTTAAATGTTGTAAATAAAGTCGTAGGGGTTAACTGCATAATATACTTAAAACCAGACACTAAGTTTTTCAAAGTCGAGTCATCTAAATTACAAAGTTTAGGATCACAAACCCAAAACGTATCGTCTTTGTTCTTATCTTTTTCTTGAAGGCCTTCTACACTTTCCTATTGTGATCTTTATCCTCGGGATAAGGTTCCTGTGTTTTACAGTGTAATAGTTTAGTTAAGAGAGCAATCAATTTGTCCTCTAGAGTACTGTCATCTGGAAGAGCTTTTAACTTTTCTAGTCTAGTGATTAGATGTAGATAGGTATGCTACTTATTGGTATCAAATATCAAGCAGTAAGGAGAACTTTATGCAGAATCCAAAGACCCCGGTTTTATATGAAGTACAAAAGCCAGTAGGTATGCGGCAACTAAATTTTAATTAATACTTAGAAAAAAGTAATAAGATCCCAAAATGACTTACTATCCTACACTCCAAAAAACTAGTGTGAGTTGGTGTATTAAGTGTACCATATTTTCAACCAAAAATTTTTGCCAAAACAACTCATACTAGTTTTTTTGGAGTGTAGGATAGTAAGGCGTTTTGGGGGGGTTTTAGGACAGGATATTTCTCGCTTTTTGGGGAAGGGGGTTTCGTTGTGGGGAGGGGGAGGAATTTGGCCTCTATTTCAAATTTCTGTTTTTTGGGGGGATTTAATTTACAAGATAGAATAATGCTAAAAAAAAAGCATATCCGGTATCAGGAACAGATTGTTATTTTCTTCTTAATAAAAAAATGAAAAAAAAATACTAACAATTTAAGTTTTGAGCACTTATTTCTCCAATTGACATCGCCCCAACTTGATCCGAATTAAAAAGATTTAATGACATCCAGAAGTATATAACCTAAATTATCTAGTACCTGTAA